>JANJGN010001404.1:0-146002 GCA_026770705.1 Isurus oxyrinchus | reverse complement strand
TCACTGTGGAATTACCATGATGTAAACTGTGGAATTACCGTGATGCACACTGTGGAATTACCGTGACTCTCACTGTGTAAATACCGTAATTCATACAGTGGAATTACGGTGATTCACACTGTGGAATTACCTTGATTCACACTGTGGAATTACGATGATTCTCACTATGTAATTACCGTGATTCACAGTGTGGTATTACCATGATTCTCACTGTGTAATTACTGTGATTCAATCTGTGGAATTACCGCGATTCTCAATGTGGTATTACCATGATTCGCACTGTGTAATTACTGTGATTCACTCTGTGGAATTACCTTGATTCTCAGTGTGGAATTACCATGATTCACACTGTGTACTTACCGTGATTCACACTTTGGAATTACCGTGATTCTAAGTGTGGAATTACCATGATTCTCAGTTTGGAATTACCATGATTCGCACTGTGGAATTAGCGTTATTCTCAGTGTGTTATTACCGTTATTCTCACTGTGTAATTACCTTGATACACACTGTGGTATTTCCGTGATTTTCACTGTGGAATTACCATGATTTAAACTGTGGAATTACCGTGATTCACACTGTGGAATTACCGTGACTCTCACTGTGTAAATACCGTAATTCATACTGTGGAATTACGGTGATTCACACTGTGGAATTCCCTTGATTCACACTGTGGAATTACCGTGATTCTCACTGTGAAATTACCATGATTCACACTGTGGAATTACCGTGATTCACACTCTGTACTTACCGTGATTCACACTGTGGAATTACTGTGATTCGCACTGTGGAAATACCATGATTCACACTCTGTATTTACCGTGATTCGCACTGTATATTTACCGTGATTCAAACTGTGTAAATACCGTGATTCACACTGTGGAATTACCGTGATTCTCAGTGTGGAATTATCGTGATGCACACTGTGAAATTACCGTAATTCGCTCAGCGGAATTATCGTGTTTCACACTGTGGAATTACCGTGATTCACACTTTGGAATTACCGTGATTCACTGTGTGGAATACCATGATTCACAGTGTGCGATTACCGTGATTCACACTGTGGTATTACCGTGATTCACACTGTGGAATTACCATGATTCGCACTGTGGAATTACCGTGATTCTCAGTGTGGTATTACCGTCACTCGCACTGAGGAATTGCCATGATTCGCACTGTGAAATTGCCATGATTCGCACTGTGGAATTACCATGATTCTCAGTGTGTTATTACCGTGATTCACACTGTGGAACTACCATGATACTGAGTTTGTACATACCGTTATTCACACTGTAAAATTGCCATGTATCACACAGTGGAATTACCGTGATTGACACTGTGGAATTACCGTGATTCTCTGTGTGTTATTACCGTGATTCGCACTGTGGAATTACCGTGATACTCAGTGAGTTATTACCATGATTCACACTGTGTAATTACTGTGATTCACTCTGTAGAATTACCTTGATTCTCAGTGTGGTATTACCACGATTCTCACTGTGTAATTACTTTGATTCACTCTGTGGAATTACCGTTATTCTCAGTGTGGTATTACCATGACTCTCACTGTGTAATTACTCTGATTCACTCTGAGGAATTACCATGATTCTCAGTGTGTTATTACCGTGATTCACTCTGTGGAATTACCGTGATTCTCAGTGTGGTATTACCATGGTTCTCACTGTGTAATTACCGTAATTCACTCTGTGGAATTACCGTGATTCTCAGTGTGGTATTAGTGATTCGCACTGTGGAATTACCGTGATTCACACTGTGGAATTACCGTGATTCTCAGTGTGGTATTACCACGATTCTCACTGTGTAATTACTTTGATTCACTCTGTGGAATTACCGTTATTCTCAGTGTGGTATTACCATGATTCTCCCTGTGTAATTACCGTGATTCACTCTGTGGAATTACCGTGATTCTCAGTGTGGTATTACCATCGTTCTCACTGTGTAATTAACGTTATTCACTCTGTGGAATTACCGTGATTCTCAGTGTGGAATTACCATGATTCACACTGTGGAATTACTGTGATTCACTCTGTGGAATTACCGTGATTCTCAGTGTGGTATTACTGTGATTCGCACTGTGGAATT
Organism: Isurus oxyrinchus; assembly: GCA_026770705.1. Lineage (NCBI taxonomy): Eukaryota > Metazoa > Chordata > Chondrichthyes > Lamniformes > Lamnidae > Isurus > Isurus oxyrinchus. Next base: position 143,899 of record JANJGN010001404.1, on the reverse strand, counting down.
ACCGTGAATCACACTGTGGAATTACCATGATTCTCAGTGTGTTATTACCGTGATTCACACAGTGGAATTACCGTCATTCTCAGTGTGGTATTACCGTGATTCACACTGTGTAATTACCGTGATTCACTTTTTGGAATTACCGTTATTCTCAGTTTGGTATTACTGTGATTCGCACTGTGGAATTACAGTGATTCACCCTTTGGAATTACCGTGAATCTCAGTGTGGTATTACTGTGATTCACACTTTGGAATTACCGTGATTCTCAGTGTGGAATTACCATGATTCACACTGTGGAATTACTGTGGTTCACTCTGTGGAATTTTTGTGATTCTCAGTGTGGTATTACTCTGATTTGCACTGTGGAATTACCGTCATTCACATTGTGGAATTAGCATGATTCTCAGTGTGGTATTACTGTGATTCGCACTGTGGAATTACCGTGATTCACACTGTGGAATTACCATGATTCTCAGTGTGTTATTACCGTGATTCACACAGTGCAATTACCGTCATTCTCAGTGTGGTATTACCGTGATTCACACTGTGTAATTACCCTGATTCACTCTTTGGAATTACCGTTATTCTCAGTTTGGTATTACTGTGATTCACACCTTGGAATTAAAGTGATTCACCCTTTGGAATTACCGTGAATCTCAGTGTGGAATTACCGTGATTCACACTTTGGAATTACGGTGATTCTCAGTGTGGAATTACCATGATTCACACTGTGAAATTACTGTGGTTCACTCTGTGGAATTACTGTGATTCTCAGTGTGGTATTACTCTGATTTGCACTGTGGAATTACCGTGATTCACACTGTGGAATTACCATGATTCTCAGTGTGGTATTACTGTGATTCGCACTGTGGAATTACCCTGATTCACACTGTGGAATTACCATGTTTCTCAGTGTGTTATTACCGTGATTCACACAGTGGAATTACCGTCATTCTCAGTGTGGTATTACCACGATTCTCACTGTGTAATTACTTTGATTCACTCTGTGGAATTACCGTTATTCTCAGTGTGGTATTACCATGATTCTCCCTGTGTAATTACCGTGATTCACTCTGTGGTATTACCGTGATTCACACTTTGGAATTACCGTGATTCTCAGTGTGGAATTACCTTGATTCACACTGTGGAATTACTGTGGTTCACTCTGTGGAATTACTGTGATTCTCAGTGTGGTATTATTCTGAGTTGCACTGTGGAATTACCGTGATTCACACTGTGGAGTTACCATGATTCTCAGTGTGGTATTACTGTTATTCGCACTGTGGAATTACCGTGATTCACACTGTGGAATTACCATGATTCTCAGTGTGTTATTACCGTGATTCACACAGTGGAATTACCGTCATTCTCAGTGTGGTATTACCGTGATTCACACTGTGGAATTACCGTGATTCACTCTTTGGAATTACCGTTATTCTCAGTTTGGTATTACTGTGATTCGCACTGTGGAATTACAGTTATTCACCCTTTGGAATTACCGTGAATCTCAGTGTGGTATTACCGTGATTCACACTTTGGAATTACCGTGATTCTCAGTGTGGAATTACTATGATTCACACTGTGGAATTACTGTGATTCACTCTGTGGAATTACTGTGATTCTCAGTGTGGTATTACTCTGATTTGCACTGTGGAATTACCGTGATTCACACTGTGGAATTACCATGATTCTCAGTGTGGTATTACTGTGATTCGCACTGTGGAATTACCGTGATTCACACTGTGGAATTACCATGATTCTCAGTGTGGTATTACCGTTATTCACACTCTGGAATTACCATGACTCTCAGTGTTATTACCGAGATTCACAATGTGGAATTACCGTGATTCTCAGTGTGGTATTACCGTGATTCACACTGTGGAATTACCGTGATTCACTCTGTGGAATTACCGTGATTCTCAGTGTGGTATTACTGTGATTCGCACTGTGTAATTACCGTGATACTCAGTGTGGTATTACCACGATTCTCACTCTGCACTTACTGTGATTCACTCTGTGGAATTACTGTTATTCTCAGTGTGGTATTACCATGATTCTCAGTGTGTTGTTACCGTGATTCACACTGTGGAATTACTGTGATTCACTCTGTGGAATTTCCGTGATTTTCACTGTGGAATTACCATGATTTAAACTGTGGAATTACCGTAATTCACACTGTGGAATTACCGTGACTCTCACGGTGTAAATACCGTAATTCATACTGTGGAATTACGGTGATTCACACTGTGGAATTACCTTGATTCACACTGTGGAATTACGATGATTCTCACTATGTAATTACCGTGATTCACAGTGTGGTATTACCATGATTCTCACTGTGTAATTACTGTGATTCAATCTGTGGAATTACCGTGATTCTCAGTGTGGAATTACCATGATTCACACTGTGTACTTACCGTGATTCACACTTTGGAATTACCGTGATTCTCAGTGTGGAATTACCATGATTCTCAGTTTGGAATTACCATGATTCGCACTGTGGAATTAGCGTTATTCTCAGTGTGTTATTACCGTTATTCTCACTGTGTAATTACCTTGATTCACACTGTGGTATTTCCGTGATTTTCACTGTGGAATTACCATGATTTAAACTGTGGAATTACCGTGATTCACACTGTGGAATTACCGTGACTCTCACTGTGTAAATACCGTAATTCATACTGTGGAATTACGGTGATTCACACATTGGAATTACCTTGATTCACACGGTGGAATTACCGTGATTCTCACTGTGAAATTACCGTGATTCACACTGTGGAATTACCGTGATTCACACTCTGTCATTACCGTGATTCACACTGTGGAATTACTGTGATTCGCACTGTGGAAATACCATGATTCACACTCTGTATTTACCGTGATTCGCACTGTGTATTTACCGTGATTCACACAGTGGAATTACCATGATTCTCAGTGTGGAATTACCATGATTCACACTGTGTAATTACCCTGATTCACTCTTTGGAATTACCGTTATTCTCAGTTTGGTATTACTGTGATTCGCACTGTGGAATTACAGTGATTCACCCTTTGGAATTACCGTGAATCTCAGTGTGGTATTACCGTGATTCACACTTTGGAATTACCGTGATTCTCAGTGTGGAATTACCATGATTCACTCTGTGGAATTACTGTGGTTCACTCTGTGGAATTACTGTGATTCTCAGTGTGGTATTACTCTGATTTGCACTGTGGAATAACCGTGATTCACACTGTGGAATTACCATGATTCTCAGTGTGGTATTACTGTGATTCGCACTGTGGAATTACCGTGATTCACACTGTGGAATTACCATGATTCTCAGTGTGTTATTACCATAATTCACACAGTGGAATTACCGTGATTCACACTGTGGAATTACCATGATTCTCAGTGTGGTATTACTGTGATTCACACTGTGGAATTACCGTGATTCACACTGTGGAATTACCATGATTCACAGTGTGGTATTACCGTGATTCACACTGTGGAATTACCAAGATTCGCACTGTGGAATTTCCGTGATTCACAACTTGGAATTACTGTGATTCACACTTTTGAATTACCATGATTCTCACTGTTATTACCGTGATTCGCACTGTGGAACTACCGTGATTCTCAGTGTGGTATTACCATGATTCGCACTGTGGGTTTACCGTGATTCTCAGTGTGGTATTACCGTCACTCGCACGGAGGAATTGCCATGATTCGCACTGTGAAATTGCCATGATTCGCACTGTGGAATTACCATGATTCTCAGTGTGTTATTACCGTGATTCACACTGTGGAATTACCATGATACTGAGTTTGTACATACCGTTATTCACACTGTAAAATTGCCATGAATCACACAGTGGAATTACCGTGACTGACACTGTGGAATTACCGTGATTCTCAGTGTGTTATTACCGAGATTCAGAATGTGGAATTACCGTGATTCTCAGTGTGGTATTACCGTGATTCACACTGTGGAATTACCGTGATTCACTCTGTGGAATTACCGTGATTCTCAGTGTGGTATTACTGTATTTCGCACTGTGTAATTACCGTGATACTCAGTGTGGTATTACCACGATTCTCACTCCGCACTTCCTGTGATTCACTCTGTGGAATTACTGTTATTCTCAGTGTGGTATTACCATGATTCACACTGTGTACTTACCGTGATTCACACTTTGGAATTACCGTGATTCTCAGTGTGGAATTACCATGATTCTCAGTTTCGAATTACCATGATTCGCACTGTGGAATTAGCGTTATTCTCAGTGTGTTATTACCGTTATTCTCACTGTGTAATTACCTTGATTCACACTGTGGTATTTCCGTGATTTTCAATGTGGAATTACCATGATTTAAACTGTGGAATTACCGTGATTCACACTGTGGAATTACCGTGACTCTCACTGTGTAAATACCGCAATTCATACTGTGGAATTACGGTGATTCACACTGTGGAATTACCTTGATTCACACTGTGGAATTACCGTGATTCTCACTGTGAAATTACCATGATTCACACTGTGGAATTACCGTGATTCACACTCTGTAATTACCGTGATTCACACTGTGGAATTACTGTGATTCGCACTGTGGAAATACCATGATTCACACTCTGTATTTACCGTGATTTGCACTGTATATTTACCGTGATTCACACTGTGTAAATACCGTGATTCACACTGTGGAATTACCGTGATTCTCAGTGTGGAATTATCGTGATGCACACTGTGAAATTACCGTAATTCGCTCAGCGGAATTATCGTGTTTCACACTGTGGAATTACCGTGATTCACACTTTGGAATTACTGTGATTCACTGTGTGGAATTATCATGATTTGCTCAGTGGAATTACCGTGATTCACAGTGTGGAATACCATGATTCACAGTGTGCGATTACCGTGATTCACACTGTGGTATTACCGTGATTCACACTGTGGAATTACCATGATTCGCACTGTGGAATTACCGTGATTCGCACTGTGGAATTACCATTATACTGAGTTTGTACATACCGTTATTCACACTGTAAAATTGCCATGAATCACACAGTGGAATTACAGTGATTCACCCTTTGGAATTACCGTGAATCTCAGTGTGGTATTACTGTGATTCACACTTTGGAATTAGCGTGATTCTCAGTGTGGAATTACCATGATTCACACTGTGGAATTACTGTAGTTCACTCTGTGGAATTACTGTGATTCTCAGTGTGGTATTACTCTGATTTGCACTGTGGAATTACCGTGATTCACACTGTGGAATTACCATGATTCTCAGTGTGGTATTACTGTGATTGACACTGTGGAATTACCGTGATTCACACTGTGGAATTACCATGATTCTCAGTGTGTTATTACCGTGATTCACACAGTGGAATTACCGTCATTCTCAGTGTGGTATTACCACGATTCTCACTGTGTAATTTCTTTGATTCACTCTGTGGAATTACCGCTTTTCTCAGTGTGGTATTACCATGATTCTCCCTGTGTAATTACCGTGATTCACTCTGTGGAATTACCGTGATTCTCAGTGTGGTATTTCCATCGTCCTCACTGTGTAATTAACGTAATTCACTCTGTGGAATTACCGTGATTCTCAGTGTGGAATTACCATGATTCACACTGTGGAATTACCGTGATTCACTCTGTGGAATTACCGTGATTCTCAGTGTGGTATTACTGTGATTCGCACTGTGGAATTACCGTGATTCACACTGTGGAATTACCATGATTCTGAGTGTTTTATTACCGTGATTCACACTGTGGAATTACCGTCATTCTCAGTGTGGTATTACCATGATTCGCACTGTGGGTTTACCGTGATTCTCAGTGTGGTATTACCGTCACTCGGACTGAGGAATTGCCATGATTCGCACTGTGAAATTGCCATGATTCACACTGTGGAATTACCATGATTCTCAGTGTGTTATTACCGTGATTCACACTGTGGAATTACCATGATACTGAGTTTGTACATACCGTTATTCACACTGTAAAATTGCCATGAATCACACAGTGGAATTACCGTGATTGACACTGTGGAATTACCGTGATTCTCAGTGTGTTATTACCGTGATTCGCACTGTGGAATTACCGTGATACTCAGTGAGTTATTACCATGATTCACACTGTGTAATGACTGTGATTCACTCTGTAGAATTACCTTGATTCTCAGTGTGGTATTACCACGATTCTCACTGTGTAATTACTTTGATTCAATCTGTGGAATTACCGTTATTCTCAGTGTGGTATTACCATGAATCTCCCTGTGTAATTACCGTGATTCACTCTGTGGAATTACCGTGATTCTCAGTGTGGTATTACCATCGTTCTCACTGTGTAATTAACGTAATTCACTCTGTGGAATTACCGTGATTCTCAGTTTCGAATTACCATGATTCACACTGTGGAATTACTGCGATTCACTCTGTGGAATTACTGTGATTCTCAGTGTGGTATTACTGTGATTCGCACTGTGGAATTACCGTGAATCACACTGTGGAATTACCATGATTCTCAGTGTGTTATTACCGTGATTCACACAGTGGAATTACCGTCATTCTCAGTGTGGTATTACCGTGATTCACACTGTGTAGTTACCCTGATTCACCCTTTGGAATTACCGTGAATCTCAGTGTGGTATTACCGTGATTCACACTTTGGAATTGCCGTGATTCTCAGTGTGGAATTACCATGATTCACACTGTGGAATTACTGTGGTTCACTCTGTGGAATTACTGTGATTCTCAGTGTGGTATTACTCTGATTTGCACTGTGGAATTACCGTGATTCACACTGTGGAATTACCATGATTCTCAGTGTTGTATTACTGTGATTCGCACTGTGGAATTACCGTGATTCACACTGTGGAATTACCATGATTCTCAGTGTGTTATTACCGTAATTCACACAGTGGAATTACCGTCATTCTCAGTGTGGTATTACCGTGATTCACACTGTGTAATTACCGTGATTCACTCTTTGGAATTACCGTTATTCTCAGTTTGGTATTACTGTGATTCGCACTGTGGAATTACAGTGATTCACCCTTTGGAATTACCTCTGAATCTCAGTGTGGTATTACCGTGATTCACACTTTGGAATTACCGTGATTCTCAGTGTGGAATTACCATGATTCACACTGTGGAATTACTGTGATTCACTCTGTGGGATTACTGTGATTCTCAGTGTGGTATTACTCTGATTCGCACTGTGGAATTACCGTGATTTGCACTTTTGAATTACGATGATTCTCACTGTTATTACCGTGATTCACACTGTGGAATTACCATGATTCTGAGTGTTTTATTACCGTGATTCACACAGTGGAATTACCGTGATTGACACTGTGGAATTACCGTGATTCTCAGTGTGTTATTACCGTGATTCGCACTGTGGAATTACCGTGATACTCAGTGAGTTATTACCATGATTCACACTGTGTAATGACTGTGATTCACTCTGTAGAATTACCTTGATTCTCAGTGTGGTATTACCACGATTCTCACTGTGTAATTACTTTGATTCAATCTGTGGAATTACCGTTATTCTCAGTGTGGTATTACCATGAATCTCCCTGTGTAATTACCGTGATTCACTCTGTGGAATTACCGTGATTCTCAGTGTGGTATTACCATCGTTCTCACTGTGTAATTAACGTAATTCACTCTGTGGAATTACCGTGATTCTCAGTTTCGAATTACCATGATTCACACTGTGGAATTACTGCGATTCACTCTGTGGAATTACTGTGATTCTCAGTGTGGTATTACTGTGATTCGCACTGTGGAATTACCGTGAATCACACTGTGGAATTACCATGATTCTCAGTGTGTTATTACCGTGATTCACACAGTGGAATTACCGTCATTCTCAGTGTGGTATTACCGTGATTCACACTGTGTAGTTACCCTGATTCACCCTTTGGAATTACCGTGAATCTCAGTGTGGTATTACCGTGATTCACACTTTGGAATTACCGTGATTCTCAGTGTGGAATTACCATGATTCACACTGTGGAATTACTGTGGTTCACTCTGTGGAATTACTGTGATTCTCAGTGTGGTATTACTCTGATTTGCACTGTGGAATTACCGTGATTCACACTGTGGAATTACCATGATTCTCAGTGTTGTATTACTGTGATTCGCACTGTGGAATTACCGTGATTCACACTGTGGAATTACCATGATTCTCATGTGCTATTACCGTAATTCACACAGTGGAATTACCGTCATTCTCAGTGTGGTATTACCGTGATTCACACTGTGTAATTACCGTGATTCACTCTTTGGAATTACCGTTATTCTCAGTTTGGTATTACTGTGATTCGCACTGTGGAATTACAGTGATTCACCCTTTGGAATTACCGTGAATCTCAGTGTGGTATTACCGTGATTCACACTTTGGAATTACCGTGATTCTCAGTGTGGAATTACCATGATTCACACTGTGGAATTACTGTGATTCACTCTGTGGGATTACTGTGATTCTCAGTGTGGTATTACTCTGATTCGCACTGTGGAATTACCGTGATTTGCACTTTTGAATTACGATGATTCTCACTGTTATTACCGTGATTCACACTGTGGAATTACCATGATTCTGAGTGTTTTATTACCGTGATTCACACAGTGGAATTACCGTCATTCTCAGTGTGGTATTACCATGATTCGCACTGTGGGTTTACCGTGATTCTCAGTGTGGTATTACCGTCACTCGGACTGAGGAATTGCCATGATTCGCACTGTGAAATTGCCATGATTCACACTGTGGAATTACCATGATTCTCAGTGTGTTATTACCGTGATTCACACTGTGGAATTACCATGATACTGAGTTTGTACATACCGTTATTCACACTGTAAAATTGCCATGAATCACACAGTGGAATTGCCGTGATTGACACTGTGGAATTACCGTGATTCTCAGTGTGTTATTACCGTGATTCGCACTGTGGAATTACCGTGATACTCAGTGAGTTATTACCATGATTCACACTGTGTAATGACTGTGATTCACTCTGTAGAATTACCTTGATTCTCAGTGTGGTATTACCACGATTCTCACTGTGTAATTACTTTGATTCAATCTGTGGAATTACCGTTATTCTCAGTATGGTATTACCATGAATCTCCCTGTGTAATTACCGTGATTCACTCTGTGGAATTACCGTGATTCTCAGTGTGGTATTACCATCGTTCTCACTGTGTAATTAACGTAATTCACTCTGTGGAATTACCGTGATTCTCAGTGTTGAATTACCATGATTCACACTGTGGAATTACTGCGATTCATTCTGTGGAATTACTGTGATTCTCAGTGTGGTATTACTGTGATTCGCACTGTGGAATTACCGTGAATCACACTGTGGAATTACCATGATTCTCAGTGTGTTATTACCGTGATTCACACAGTGGAATTACCGTCATTCTCAGTGTGGTATTACCGTGATTCACACTGTGTAGTTACCCTGATTCACTCTTTGGAATTACCGTTATTCTCAGTTTGGTATTACTGTGATTCGCACTGTGGAATTACAGTGATTCACCCTTTGGAATTACCGTGAATCTCAGTGTGGTATTACCGTGATTCACACTTTGGAATTACCGTGATTCTCAGTGTGGAATTACCATGATTCACACTGTGGAATTACTGTGGTTCACTCTGTGGAATTACTGTGATTCTCAGTGTGGTATTACTCTGATTTGCACTGTGGAATTACCGTGATTCACACTGTGGAATTACCATGATTCTCAGTGTTGTATTACTGTGATTCGCACTGTGGAATTACCGTGATTCACACTGTGGAATTACCATGATTCTCAGTGTGTTATTACCGTAATTCACACAGTGGAATTACCGTCATTCTCAGTGTGGTATTACCGTGATTCACACTGTGTAATTACCCTGATTCACTCTTTGGAATTACCGTTATTCTCAGTTTGGTATTACTGTGATTCGCACTGTGGAATTACAGTGATTCACCCTTTGGAATTACCGTGAATCTCAGTGTGGTATTACCGTGATTCACACTTTGGAATTACCGTGATTCTCAGTGTGGAATTGCCATGATTCACACTGTGGAATTACTGTGATTCACTCTGTGGGATTACTGTGATTCTCAGTGTGGTATTACTCTGATTTGCACTGTGGAATTACCGTGATTCACACTGTGGAATTACCATGATTCTCAGTGTGTTATTACTGTGATTCGCACTGTGGAATTACCGTGATTCACACTGTGGAATTACCATGATTCTTAGTGTGGTATTACCGTGATTCACACTGTGGCATTACCATGATTCTCAGTGTGTTGTTACCGTGATTCACACTGTGGAATTACCATGATTCTCCCTGTGTAATTACCGTGATTCACTCTGTGGAATTACCGTGATTCTCAGTGTGGTATTACCATGGTTCTCACTGCGTAATTACCGTAATTCACTCTGTGGAATTACCGTGATTCTCAGTGTGGTATTACTGTGATTCGCACTGTGGAATTACCGTGATTCACACTGTGGAATTACCATGATTCTCAGTGTGGTATTACTGTGATTCACACTGTGGAATTACCGTGATTCACACTGTGGAATTACCATGATTCTCAGTGTGGTATTACCGTGATTCACACTGTGGAATTACCATGATTCGCACTGTGGAATTACCGTGATTCGCACTGTGGAATTACCATTATACTGAGTTTGTACATACCGTTATTCACACTGTAAAATTGCCATGAATCACACAGTGGAATTACAGTGATTCACCCTTTGGAATTACCGTGAATCTCAGTGTGGTATTACTGTGATTCACACTTTGGAATTAGCGTGATTCTCAGTGTGGAATTACCATGATTCACACTGTGGAATTACTGTAGTTCACTCTGTGGAATTACTGTGATTCTCAGTGTGGTATTACTCTGATTTGCACTGTGGAATTACCGTGATTCACACTGTGGAATTACCATGATTCTCAGTGTGGTATTACTGTGATTGACACTGTGGAATTACCGTGATTCACACTGTGGAATTACCATGATTCTCAGTGTGTTATTACCGTGATTCACACAGTGGAATTACCGTCATTGTCAGTGTGGTATTACCACGATTCTCACTGTGTAATTTCTTTGATTCACTCTGTGGAATTACCGCTTTTCTCAGTGTGGTATTACCATGATTCTCCCTGTGTAATTACCGTGATTCACTCTGTGGAATTACCGTGATTCTCAGTGTGGTATTACCATCGTCCTCACTGTGTAATTAACGTAATTCACTCTGTGGAATTACCGTGATTCTCAGTGTGGAATTACCATGATTCACACTGTGGAATTACCGTGATTCACTCTGTGGAATTACCGTGATTCTCAGTGTGGTATTACTGTGATTCGCACTGTGGAATTACCGTGATTCACACTGTGGAATTACCATGATTCTGAGTGTTTTATTACCGTGATTCACACAGTGGAATTACCGTCATTCTCAGTGTGGTATTACCATGATTCGCACTGTGGGTTTACCGTGATTCTCAGTGTGGTATTACCGTCACTCGGACTGAGGAATTGCCATGATTCGCACTGTGAAATTGCCATGATTCACACTGTGGAATTACCATGATTCTCAGTGTGTTATTACCGTGATTCACACTGTGGAATTACCATGATACTGAGTTTGTACATACCGTTATTCACACTGTAAAATTGCCATGAATCACACAGTGGAATTACCGTGATTGACACTGTGGAATTACCGTGATTCTCAGTGTGTTATTACCGTGATTCGCACTGTGGAATTACCGTGATACTCAGTGAGTTATTACCATGATTCACACTGTGTAATTACTGTGATTCACTCTGTAGAATTACCTTGATTCTCAGTGTGGTATTACCACGATTCTCACTGTGTAATTACTTTGATTCACTCTGTGGAATTACCGTGATTCTCAGTGTGGTATTACCATGATTCTCCCTGTGAAATTACCGTGATTCACTCTGTGGAATTACCGTGATTCTCAGTGTGGTATTACCATCGTTCTCACTGTGTAATTAACGTAATTCACTCTGTGGAATTACCGTGATTCTCAGTGTGGAATTACCATGATTCACACTGAGGAATTACTGTGATTCACTCTGTGGAATTACCATGATTCTCAGTGTGGTATTACTCTGATTCGCACTGTGGAATTACCGTGATTCACACTGTGGAATTACCATGATTCTCAGTGTGTTATTACCGTGATTCACACAGTGGAATTACCGTCATTCTCAGTGTGGTATTACCGTGATTCACACTGTGTAATTACCGTGATTCACTCTTTGGAATTACCGTTATTCTCAGTTTGGTATTACTGTGATTAACACTGTGGATTTACAGTGATTCACCCTTTGGAATTACCGTGAATCTCAGTGTGGTATTACGGTGATTCACACTTTGGAATTACCGTGATTCTCAGTGTGGAATTACCATGATTCACACTGTGGAATTACTGTGATTCACTCTGTGGAATTACCGTGATTCTCAGTGTGGTATTACTGTGATTCGCACTGTGGAATTACCTTGATTCACACTGTGGAATTACCATGATTCTCACTGTGAAATTACCATGATTCACACTGTGGAATTACCGTGATTCACACTCTGTAATTACCGTCATTCACACTGTGGACTTACTGTGATTCGCACTGTGGAAATACCATGATTCACACTCTGTATTTACCGTGATTCGCACTGTATATTTACCGTGATTCACACTGTGTAAATACCGTGATTCACACTGTGGAATTACCGTGATTCTCAGTGTGGAATTATCGTGATGCACACTGTGAAATTACCGTAATTCGCTCAGCGGAATTATCGTGTTTCACACTGTGGAATTACCGTGATTCACACTTTGGAATTACCGTGATTCACTGTGTGGAATTACCGTCATTTGCTCAGTGGAATTACCGTGATTCACAGTGTGGAATACCATGATTCACAGTGTGCGATTACCGTGATTCACACTGTGGTATTACCGTGATTCACACTGTGGAATTACCATGATTCGCACTGTGGAATTACCATGATTCACACTGTGTTATTACCGTGATTCACACTTTTGAATTACCGTGATTCTCACTGTTATTACCGTGATTCGCACTGTGGAATTACGGTGATTCTCAGTGTGGTATTACCATGATTCGCACTGTGGGTTTACCATGATTCTCAGTGTGGTATTACCGTCACTCGCACTGAGGAATTGCCATGATTCGCACTGTGAAATTGCCATGATTCGCACTGTGGAATTACCATGATTCTCAGTGTGTTATTACCGTGATTCACACTGTGGAATTACCATGATACTGAGTTTGTACATACCGTTATTCACACTGTAAAATTGCCATGAATCACACAGTGGAATTACCGTGATTGACACTGTGGAATTACCGTGATTCTCAGTGTGTTATTACCGTGATTCGCACTGTGGAATTACCGTGATACTCAGTGAGTTGTTACCATGATTCACACTGTGTAATTACTGTGATTCACTCTGTAGAATTACCTTGATTCTCAGTGTGATATTACCACGATTCTCACTGTGTAATTACTTTGATTCACTCTGTGGAATTACCGTTATTCTCAGTGTGGTATTACCATGATTCTCCCTGTGTAATTACGGTGATTCAGTCTGTGGAATTACCGTGATTCTCAGTGTGTTATTACCGTTATTCACACAGTGGAATTACCGTCATTCTCAGTGTGGTATTACCGTGATTCACACTGTGTAATTACTGTGATTCACTCTGTGGAATTACCGTGATTCTCAGTGTGGTATTACTGTGATTCGCACTGTGGAATTACCGTGATTCACACTGTGGAATTACCATGATTCTCAGTGTGTAATTACCGTGATTCACACTGTGGAATTACCGTCATTCTCAGTGTGGTATTACCGTGATTCACACTGTGTAATTGCCCTGATTCACTCTTTGGAATTACCGTTATTCTCAGTTTGGTATTACTGTGATTCGCACTGTGGAATTACAGTGATTCACCCTTTGGAATTACCGTGAATCTCAGTGTGGTATTACCGTGATTCACACTTTGGAATTACCGTGATTCTCAGTGTGGAATTACCATGATTCACACTGTGGAATTACTGTGGTTCACTCTGTGGAATTACTGTGATTCTCAGTGTGGTATTACTCTGATTTGCACTGTGGAATTACCGTGATTCACACTGTGGAATTACCATGATTCTCAGTGTGGTATTACTGTGATTCGCACTGTGGAATTACCGTGATTCACACTGTGGAATTACCATGATTCTCAGTGTGTTATTACCGTGATTCACACAGTGGAATTACCGTCATTCTCAGTGTGGTATTACCGTGATTCACACTGTGTAATTACCCTGATTCACACTTTGGAATTACCGTTATTCTCAGTTTGGTATTACTGTGATTCGCACTGTGGAATTACAATGATTCACCCTTTGGAATTACCGTGAATCTCAGTGTGGTATTACCGTGAATCACACTTTGGAATTACCGTGATTCTCAGTGTGGAATTATCATGATTCACACTGTGGAATTACTGTGATTCACTCTGTGGAATTACTGTGATTCTCAGTGTGGTATTACTCTGATTTGCACTGTGGAATTACCGTGATTCACACTGTGGAATTACCGTGATTCACACTGTGGAATTACCATGATTCTCAGTGTGGTATTACTGTGATTCGCACTGTGGAATTACCGTGATTCACACTGTGGAATTACCATGATTCTTAGTGTGGTATTACCGTGATTCACACTGTGGCATTACCATGATTCTCAGTGTGTTGTTACCGTGATTCACACTGTGGAATTACCATGATTCTCCCTGTGTAATTTCCGTGATTCACTCTGTGGAATTACCGTGATTCTCAGTGTGGTATTACCATGGTTCTCACTGCGTAATTACCGTAATTCACTCTGTGGAATTACCGTGATTCTCAGTGTGGTATTACTGTGATTCGCACTGTGGAATTACCGTGATTCACACTGTGGAATTACCATGATTCTCAGTGTGGTATTACTGTGATTCACACTGTGGAATTACCGTGATTCACACTGTGGAATTACCATGATTCTCAGTGTGGTATTACCGTGATTCACACTGTGGAATTACCATGATTCGCACTGTGGAATTACCGTGATTCGCACTGTGGAATTACCGTGATTCACACTTTTGAATTACCATGATTCTCACTGTTATTACCGTTATTCTCACTGTGTAATTACCTTGAATAACACTGTGGTATTTCCGTGATTTGCAATGTGGAATTACCATGATTTAAACTGTGGAATTACCGTGATTCACACTGTGGAATTACCGTGACTCTCACTGTGTAAATACCGTAATTCATACTGTGGAATTACGGTGATTCACACTGTGGAATTAAATTGATTCACACTGTGGAATTACCGTGATTCTCACTGTGAAATTACCATGATTCACACTGTGGAATTACCGTGATTCACACTCTGTAATTACCGTGATTCGCACTGTGGAAATACCATGATTCACACTCTGTATTTACCGTGATTCACACTGTATATTTACCGTGATTCATACTGTGGAATTACCATGATTCTCAGTGTGGTATTACCGTGATTCACACTGTGGCATTACCATGATTCTCAGTGTGTTATTACCGAGATTCAGAATGTGGAATTACCGTGATTCTCAGTGTGGTATTACCGTGATTCACACTGTGGAATTACCGTGATTCACTCTGTGGAATTACCGTGATTCTCAGTGTGGTATTACTGTGATTCACACTGTGTAATTACCGTGATACTCAGTGTGGTATTACCACGATTCTCACTCTGCACTTCCTGTGATTCACTCTGTGGAATTACTGTTATTCTCAGTGTGGTATTACCATGATTCTCAGTGTGTTCTTACCGTGATTCACACTGTGGAATTACTGTGATTCACTCTTTGGAATTTCCGTGATTTTCACTGTGGAATTACCATGATTTAAACTGTGGAATTACCGTGATGCACACTGTGGAATTACCGTGACTCTCACTGTGTAAATACCGTAATTCATACTGTGGAATTACGGTGATTCACTCTGTGGAATTACCTTGATTCACACTGTGGAATTACGATGATTCTCACTATGTAATTACCGTGATTCACAGTGTGGTATTACCATGATTCTCACTGTGTAATTACTGTGATTCAATCTGTGGAATTACCGTGATTCTCAATGTGGTATTACCATGATTCGCACTGTGTAATTACTGTGATTCACTCTGTGGAATTACCGTGATTCTCAGTGTGGAATTACCATGATTCACACTGTGTACTTACCGTGATTCACACTTTGGAATTACCGTGATTCTCAGTGTGGAATTACCATGATTCTCAGTTTCAAATTACCATGTTTCGCACTGTGGAATTAGCGTTATTCTCAGTGTGTTATTACCGTTATTCTCACTGTGTAATTACCTTGAATAACACTGTGGTATTTCCGTGATTTGCAATGTGGAATTACCATGATTTAAACTGTGGAATTACCGTGATTCACACTGTGGAATTACCGTGACTCTCACTGTGTAAATACCGTAATTCATACTGTGGAATTACGGTGATTCACACTGTGGAATTACCGTGATTCTCACTGTGAAATTACCATGATTCACACTGTGGAATTACCGTGATTCACACTCTGTAATTACCGTGATTCACACTGTGGAATTACTGTGATTCGCACTGTGGAAATACCATGATTCACACTCTGTATTTACCGTGATTCACACTGTATATTTACCGTGATTCACACTGTGTAAATACCGTGATTCACACTGTGGAATTACCGTGATTCTCAGTGTGGAATTATCGTGATGCACACTGTGAAATTACCGTAATTCGCTCAGCGGAATTATCGTGTTTCACACTGTGGAATTACCGTGATTCACACTTTGGAATTACTGTGATTCACTGTGTGGAATTACCGTGATTTGCTCAGTGGAATTACCGTGATTCACAGTGTGGAATACCATGATTCACAGTGTGCGATTACCGTGATTCACACTGTGGTATTACCGTGATTCACACTGTGGAATTACCATGATTCGCACTGTGGAATTACCGTGATTCGCACTGTGGAATTACCGTGATTCACACTTTTGAATTACCTTGATTCTCACTGTTATTACCGTGATTCGCACTGTGGAACTACCGTGATTCTCAGTGTGGTATTACCATGATTCGCACTGTGGGTTTACCGTGATTCTCAGTGTGGTATTACCGTCACTCGCACTGAGGAATTGCCATGATTCGCACTGTGAAATTGCCATGATTCGCACTGTGGAATTACAATGATTCTCAGTGTGTTATTACCGTGATTCACACTGTGGAATTACCATGATACTGAGTTTGTACATACCGTTATTCACACTGTAAAATTGCCATGAATCACACAGTGGAATTACCGTGATTGACACTGTGGAATTACCGTGATTCTCAGTGTGTTATTACCGTGATTCGCACTGTGGAATTACCGTGATACTCAGTGAGTTATTACCATGATTCACACTGTGTAATTACTGTGATTCACTCTGTAGAATTACCTTGATTCTCAGTGTGGTATTACCACGATTCTCACTGTGTAATTACTTTGATTCACTCTGTGGAATTACCGTGATTCTCAGTGTGGTATTACCATGATTCTCCCTGTGAAATTACCGTGATTCACTCTGTGGAATTACCGTGATTCTCAGTGTGGTATTACCATCGTTCTCACTGTGTAATTAACGTAATTCACTCTGTGGAATTACCGTGATTCTCAGTGTGGAATTACCATGATTCACACTGAGGAATTACTGTGATTCACTCTGTGGAATTACCATGATTCTCAGTGTGGTATTACTGTGATTCGCACTGTGGAATTACCGTGATTCACACTGTGGAATTACCATGATTCTCAGTGTGTTATTACCGTGATTCACACAGTGGAATTACCGTCATTCTCAGTGTGGTATTACCGTGATTCACACTGTGTAATTACCGTGATTCACTCTTTGGAATTACCGTTATTCTCAGTTTGGTATTACTGTGATTAACACTGTGGATTTACAGTGATTCACCCTTTGGAATTACCGTGAATCTCAGTGTGGTATTACGGTGATTCACACTTTGGAATTACCGTGATTCTCAGTGTGGAATTACCATGATTCACACTGTGGAATTACTGTGATTCACTCTGTGGAATTACCGTGATTCTCAGTGTGGTATTACTGTGATTCGCACTGTGGAATTACCTTGATTCACACTGTGGAATTACCATGATTCTCACTGTGAAATTACCATGATTCACACTGTGGAATTACCGTGATTCACACTCTGTAATTACCGTGATTCACACTGTGGAATTACTGTGATTCGCACTGTGGAAATACCATGATTCACACTCTGTATTTACCGTGATTCGCACTGTATATTTACCGTGATTCACACTGTGTAAATACCGTGATTCACACTGTGGAATTACCGTGATTCTCAGTGTGGAATTATCGTGATGCACACTGTGAAATTACCGTAATTCGCTCAGCGGAATTATCGTGTTTCACACTGTGGAATTACCGTGATTCACACTTTGGAATTACCGTGATTCACTGTGTGGAATTACCGTCATTTGCTCAGTGGAATTACCGTGATTCACAGTGTGGAATACCATGATTCACAGTGTGCGATTACCGTGATTCACACTGTGGTATTACCGTGATTCACACTGTGGAATTACCATGATTCGCACTGTGGAATTACCATGATTCACACTGTGTTATTACCGTGATTCACACTTTTGAATTACCGTGATTCTCACTGTTATTACCGTGATTCGCACTGTGGAATTACGGTGATTCTCAGTGTGGTATTACCATGATTCGCACTGTGGGTTTACCATGATTCTCAGTGTGGTATTACCGTCACTCGCACTGAGGAATTGCCATGATTCGCACTGTGAAATTGCCATGATTCGCACTGTGGAATTACCATGATTCTCAGTGTGTTATTACCGTGATTCACACTGTGGAATTACCATGATACTGAGTTTGTACATACCGTTATTCACACTGTAAAATTGCCATGAATCACAGAGTGGAATTACCGTGATTGACACTGTGGAATTACCGTGATTCTCAGTGTGTTATTACCGTGATTCGCACTGTGGAATTACCGTGATACTCAGTGAGTTATTACCATGTTTCACACTGTGTAATTACTGTGATTCACTCTGTAGAATTACCTTGATTCTCAGTGTGATATTACCACGATTCTCACTGTGTAATTACTTTGATTCACTCTGTGGAATTACCGTTATTCTCAGTGTGGTATTACCATGATTCTCCCTGTGTAATTACGGTGATTCAGTCTGTGGAATTACCGTGATTCTCAGTGTGTTATTACCGTTATTCACACAGTGGAATTACCGTCATTCTCAGTGTGGTATTACCGTGATTCACACTGTGTAATTACTGTGATTCACTCTGTGGAATTACCGTGATTCTCAGTGTGGTATTACTGTGATTCGCACTGTGGTATTACTGTGATTCGCACTGTGGAATTACAGTGATTCACCCTTTGGAATTACCGTGAATCTCAGTGTGGTATTACCGTGATTCACACTTTGGAATTACCGTGATTCTCAGTGTGGAATTACCATGATTCACACTGTGGAATTACTGTGGTTCACTCTGTGGAATTACTGTGATTCTCAGTGTGGTATTACTCTGATTTGCACTGTGGAATTACCGTGATTCACACTGTGGAATTGCCATGATTCTCAGTGTGGTATTACTGTGATTCGCACTGTGGAATTACCGTGATTCACACTGTGGAATTACCATGATTCTCAGTGTGTTATTACCGTGATTCACACAGTGGAATTACCGTCATTCTCAGTGTGGTATTACCGTGATTCACACTGTGTAATTACCCTGATTCACACTTTGGAATTACCGTTATTCTCAGTTTGGTATTACTGTGATTCGCACTGTGGAATTACAATGATTCACCCTTTGGAATTACCGTGAATCTCAGTGTGGTATTACCGTGAATCACACTTTGGAATTACCGTGATTCTCAGTGTGGAATTATCATGATTCACACTGTGGAATTACTGTGATTCACTCTGTGGAATTACTGTGATTCTCAGTGTGGTATTACTCTGATTTGCACTGTGGAATTACCGTGATTCACACTGTGGAATTACCATGATTCTCAGTGTGGTATTACTGTGATTCGCACTGTGGAATTACCGTGATTCACACTGTGGAATTACCATGATTCTTAGTGTGGTATTACCGTGATTCACACTGTGGCATTACCATGATTCTCAGTGTGTTGTTACCGTGATTCACACTGTGGAATTACCATGATTCTCCCTGTGTAATTTCCGTGATTCACTCTGTGGAATTACCGTGATTCTCAGTGTGGTATTACCATGGTTCTCACTGCGTAATTACCGTAATTCACTCTGTGGAATTACCGTGATTCTCAGTGTGGTATTACTGTGATTCGCACTGTGGAATTACCGTGATTCACACTGTGGAATTACCATGATTCTCAGTGTGGTATTACTGTGATTCACACTGTGGAATTACCGTGATTCACACTGTGGAATTACCATGATTCTCAGTGTGGTATTACCGTGATTCACACTGTGGAATTACCATGATTCGCACTGTGGAATTACCGTGATTCGCACTGTGGAATTACCGTGATTCACACTTTTGAATTACCATGATTCTCACTGTTATTACCGTTATTCTCACTGTGTAATTACCTTGAATAACACTGTGGTATTTCCGTGATTTGCAATGTGGAATTACCATGATTTAAACTGTGGAATTACCGTGATTCACACTGTGGAATTACCGTGACTCTCACTGTGTAAATACCGTAATTCATACTGTGGAATTACGGTGATTCACACTGTGGAATTACCTTGATTCACACTGTGGAATTACCGTGATTCTCACTGTGAAATTACCATGATTCACACTGTGGAATTACCGTGATTCACACTCTGTAATTACCGTGATTCGCACTGTGGAAATACCATGATTCACACTCTGTATTTACCGTGATTCACACTGTATATTTACCGTGATTCATACTGTGGAATTACCATGATTCTCAGTGTGGTATTACCGTGATTCACACTGTGGCATTACCATGATTCTCAGTGTGTTATTACCGAGATTCAGAATGTGGAATTACCGTGATTCTCAGTGTGGTATTACCGTGATTCACACTGTGGAATTACCGTGATTCACTCTGTGGAATTACCGTGATTCTCAGTGTGGTATTACTGTGATTCACACTGTGTAATTACCGTGATACTCAGTGTGGTATTACCACGATTCTCACTCTGCACTTCCTGTGATTCACTCTGTGGAATTACTGTTATTATCAGTGTGGTATTACCATGATTCTCAGTGTGTTGTTACCGTGATTCACACTGTGGAATTACTGTGATTCACTCTTTGGAATTTCCGTGATTTTCACTGTGGAATTACCATGATTTAAACTGTGGAATTACCGTGATGCACACTGTGGAATTACCGTGACTCTCACTGTGTAAATACCGTAATTCATACTGTGGAATTACGGTGATTCACACTGTGGAATTACCTTGATTCACACTGTGGAATTACGATGATTCTCACTATGTAATTACCGTGATTCACAGTGTGGTATTACCATGATTCTCACTGTGTAATTACTGTGATTCAATCTGTGGAATTACCGTGATTCTCAATGTGGTATTACCATGATTCGCACTGTGTAATTACTGTGATTCACTCTGTGGAATTACCGTGATTCTCAGTGTGGAATTACCATGATTCACACTGTGTACTTACCGTGATTCACACTTTGGAATTACCGTGATTCTCAGTGTGGAATTACCATGATTCTCAGTTTCAAATTACCATGTTTCGCACTGTGAATTAGCGTTATTCTCAGTGTGTTATTACCGTTATTCTCACTGTGTAATTACCTTGAATAACACTGTGGTATTTCCGTGATTTGCAATGTGGAATTACCATGATTTAAACTGTGGAATTACCGTGATTCACACTGTGGAATTACCGTGACTCTCACTGTGTAAATACCGTAATTCATACTGTGGAATTACGGTGATTCACACTGTGGAATTACCTTGATTCACACTGTGGAATTACCGTGATTCTCACTGTGAAATTACCATGATTCACACTGTGGAATTACCGTGATTCACACTCTGTAATTACCGTGATTCACACTGTGGAATTACTGTGATTCGCACTGTGGAAATACCATGATTCACACTCTGTATTTACCGTGATTCACACTGTATATTTACCGTGATTCACACTGTGTAAATACCGTGATTCACACTGTGGAATTACCGTGATTCTCAGTGTGGAATTATCGTGATGCACACTGTGAAATTACCGTAATTCGCTCAGCGGAATTATCGTGTTTCACACTGTGGAATTACCGTGATTCACACTTTGGAATTACTGTGATTCACTGTGTGGAATTACCGTGATTTGCTCAGTGGAATTACCGTGATTCACAGTGTGGAATACCATGATTCACAGTGTGCGATTACCGTGATTCACACTGTGGTATTACCGTGATTCACACTGTGGAATTACCATGATTCGCACTGTGGAATTACCGTGATTCGCACTGTGGAATTACCGTGATTCACACTTTTGAATTACCTTGATTCTCACTGTTATTACCGTGATTCGCACTGTGGAACTACCGTGATTCTCAGTGTGGTATTACCATGATTCGCACTGTGGGTTTACCGTGATTCTCAGTGTGGTATTACCGTCACTCGCACTGAGGAATTGCCATGATTCGCAATGTGAAATTGCCATGATTCGCACTGTGGAATTACCATGATTCTCAGTGTGTTATTACCGTGATTCACACTGTGGAATTTCCATGATACTGAGTTTGTACATACCGTTATTCACACTGTAAAATTGCCATGAATCACACAGTGGAATTACCGTGATTGACACTGTGGAATTACTGTGATTCTCAGTGTGTTATTACCGTGATTCGCACTGTGGAATTACCGTGATACTCAGTGAGTTATTACCATGATTCACACTGTGTAATTACTGTGATTCACTCTGTAGAATTACCTTGATTCTCAGTGTGGTATTACCACGATTCTCACTGTGTAATTACTTTGATTCACTCTGTGGAATTACCGTGATTCTCAGTGTGGTATTACCATGATTCTCCCTGTGAAATTACCGTGATTCACTCTGTGGAATTACCGTGATTCTCAGTGTGGTATTACCATCGTTCTCACTGTGTAATTAACGTAATTCACTCTGTGGAATTACCGTGATTCTCAGTGTGGAATTACCATGATTCACACTGAGGAATTACTGTGATTCACTCTGTGGAATTACCATGATTCTCAGTGTGGTATTACTGTGATTCGCACTGTGGAATTACCGTGATTCACACTGTGGAATTACCATGATTCTCAGTGTGTTATTACCGTGATTCACACAGTGGAATTACCGTCATTCTCAGTGTGGTATTACCGTGATTCACACGGTGTAATTACCGTGATTCACTCTTTGGAATTACCGTTATTCTCAGTTTGGTATTACTGTGATTAACACTGTGGATTTACAGTGATTCACCCTTTGGAATTACCGTGAATCTCAGTGTGGTATTACGGTGATTCACACTTTGGAATTACCGTGATTCTCAGTGTGGAATTACCATGATTCACACTGTGGAATTACTGTGATTCACTCTGTGGAATTACCGTGATTCTCAGTGTGGTATTACTGTGATTCGCACTGTGGAATTACCTTGATTCACACTGTGGAATTACCATGATTCTCACTGTGAAATTACCATGATTCACACTGTGGAATTACCGTGATTCACACTCTGTAATTACCGTGATTCACACTGTGGAATTACTGTGATTCGCACTGTGGAAATACCATGATTCACACTCAGTATTTACCGTGATTCACACTGTATATTTACCGTGATTCACACTGTGTAAATACCGTGATTCACACTGTGGAATTACCGTGATTCTCAGTGTGGAATTATCGTGATGCACACTGTGAAATTACCGTAATTCGCTCAGCGGAATTATCGTGTTTCACACTGTGGAATTACCGTGATTCACACTTTGGAATTACCGTGATTCACTGTGTGGAATTACCGTCATTTGCTCAGTGGAATTACCGTGATTCACAGTGTGGAATACCATGATTCACAGTGTGCGATTACCGTGATTCACACTGTGGTATTACCGTGATTCACACTGTGGAATTACCATGATTCGCACTGTGGAATTACCGTGATTCGCACTGTGGAATTACCGTGATTCACACTTTTGAATTACCGTGATTCTCACTGTTATTACCGTGATTCGCACTGTGGAATTACCGTGATTCTCAGTGTGGTATTACCATGATTCGCACTGTGGGTTTACCGTGATTCTCAGTGTGGTATTACCGTCACTCGCACTGAGGAATTGCCATGATTCGCACTGTGAAATTGCCATGATTCGCACTGTGGAATTACCATGATTCTCAGTGTGTTATTACCGTGATTCACACTGTGGAATTACCATGATACTGAATTTGTACATACCGTTATTCACACTGTAAAATTGCCATGAATCACACAGTGGAATTACCGTGATTCTCAGTGTGTTATTACCGTGATTCGCACTGTGGAATTACCGTGATACTCAGTGAGTTATTACCATGATTCACACTGTGTAATTACTGTGATTCACTCTGTAGAATTACCTTGATTCTCAGTGTGATATTACCACGATTCTCACTGTGTAATTACTTTGATTCACTCTGTGGAATTACCGTTATTCTCAGTGTGGTATTACCATGATTCTCCCTGTGTAATTACGGTGATTCAGTCTGTGGAATTACCGTGATTCTCAGTGTGTTATTACCGTTATTCACACAGTGGAATTACCGTCATTCTCAGTGTGGTATTACCGTGATTCACACTGTGTAATTACTGTGATTCACTCTGTGGAATTACCGTGATTCTCAGTGTGGTATTACTGTGATTCGCACTGTGGAATTACCGTGATTCACACTGTGGAATTACCATGATTCTCAGTGTGTTATTACCGTGATTCACACAGTGGAATTACCGTCATTCTCAGTGTGGTATTACCGTGATTCACACTGTGTAATTGCCCTGATTCACTCTTTGGAATTACCGTTATTCTCAGTTTGGTATTACTGTGATTCGCACTGTGGAATTACAGTGATTCACCCTTTGGAATTACCGTGAATCTCAGTGTGGTATTACCGTGATTCACACTTTGGAATTACCGTGATTCTCAGTGTGGAATTACCATCATTCACACTGTGGAATTACTGTGGTTCACTCTGTGGAATTACTGTGATTCTCAGTGTGGTATTACTCTGATTTGCACTGTGGAATTACCGTGATTCACACTGTGGAATTACCATGATTCTCAGTGTGGTATTACTGTGATTCGCACTGTGGAATTACCGTGATTCACACTGTGGAATTACCATGATTCTCAGCGTGTTATTACCGTGATTCACACAGTGGAATTACCGTCATTCTCAGTGTGGTATTACCGTGATTCACACTGTGTAATTACCCTGATTCACACTTTGGAATTACCGTTATTCTCAGTTTGGTATTACTGTGATTCGCACTGTGGAATTACAATGATTCACCCTTTGGAATTACCGTGAATCTCAGTGTGGTATTACCGTGATTCACACTTTGGAATTACCGTGATTCTCAGTGTGGAATTACCATGATTCACACTGTGGAATTACTGTGATTCACTCTGTGGAATTACTGTGATTCTCAGTGTGGTATTACTCTGATTTGCACTGTGGAATTACCATGATTCACACTGTGGAATTACCATGATTCTCAGTGTGGTATTACTGTGATTCGCACTGTGGAATTACCGTGATTCACACTGTGGAATTACCATGATTCTTAGTGTGGTATTACCGTGATTCACACTGTGGCATTACCATGATTCTCAGTGTGTTGTTACCGTGATTCACACTGTGGAATTACCATGATTCTCCCTGTGTAATTTCCGTGATTCACTCTGTGGAATTACCGTGATTCTCAGTGTGGTATTACCATGGTTCTCACTGCGTAATTACCGTAATTCACTCTGTGGAATTACCGTGATTCTCAGTGTGGTATTACTGTGATTCGCACTGTGGAATTACCGTGATTCACACTGTGGAATTACCATGATTCTCAGTGTGGTATTACTGTGATTCACACTGTGGAATTACCGTGATTCACACTGTGGAATTACCATGATTCTCAGTGTGGTATTACCGTGATTCACACTGTGGAATTACCATGATTCGCACTGTGGAATTACCGTGATTCGCACTGTGGAATTACCGTGATTCACACTTTTGAATTACCATGATTCTCACTGTTATTACCGTTATTCTCACTGTGTAATTACCTTGAATAACACTGTGGTATTTCCGTGATTTGCAATGTGGAATTACCATGATTTAAACTGTGGAATTACCGTGATTCACACTGTGGAATTACCGTGACTCTCACTGTGTAAATACCGTAATTCATACTGTGGAATTACGGTGATTCACACTGTGGAATTACCTTGATTCACACTGTGGAATTACCGTGATTCTCACTGTGAAATTACCATGATTCACACTGTGGAATTACCGTGATTCACACTCTGTAATTACCGTGATTCACACTGTGGAATTACTGTGATTCGCACTGTGGAAATACCATGATTCACACTCTGTATTTACCGTGATTCACACTGTATATTTACCGTGATTCACACTGTGTAAATACCGTGATTCACACTGTGGAATTACCGTGATTCTCAGTGTGGAATTATCGTGATGCACACTGTGAAATTACCGTAATTCGCTCAGCGGAATTATCGTGTTTCACACTGTGGAATTACCGTGATTCACACTTTGGAATTACTGTGATTCACTGTGTGGAATTACCGTGATTTGCTCAGTGGAATTACCGTGATTCACAGTGTGGAATACCATGATTCACAGTGTGCGATTACCGTGATTCACACTGTGGTATTACCGTGATTCACACTGTGGAATTACCATGATTCGCACTGTGGAATTACCGTGATTCGCACTGTGGAATTACCGTGATTCACACTTTTGAATTACCGTGATTCTCACTGTTATTACCGTGATTCGCACTGTGGAATTACTGTGATTCTCAGTGTGGAATTACCGTGATTCTCAGTGTGGAATTACCATGATTCTCACTGTGTACTTACCGTGATTCACACTTTGGAATTACCGTGATTCTCAGTGTGGAATTACCATGATTCTCAGTTTCAAATTACCATGTTTCGCACTGTGGAATTAGCGTTATTCTCAGTGTGTTATTACCGTTATTCTCACTGTGTAATTACCTTGAATAACACTGTGGTATTTCCGTGATTTGCAATGTGGAATTACCATGATTTAAACTGTGGAATTACCGTGATTCACACTGTGGAATTACCGTGATTCTCACTGTGTAAATACCGTAATTCATACTGTGGAATTACGGTGATTCACACTGTGGAATTACCTTGATTCACACTGTGGAATTACCGTGATTCTCACTGTGAAATTACCATGATTCACACTGTGGAATTACCGTGATTCACACTCTGTAATTACCGTGATTCACACTGTGGAATTACTGTGATTCGCACTGTGGAAATACCATGATTCACACTCTGTATTTACCGTGATTCACACTGTATATTTACCGTGATTCACACTGTGTAAATACCGTGATTCACACTGTGGAATTACCGTGATTCTCAGTGTGGAATTATCGTGATGCACACTGTGAAATTACCGTAATTCCCTCAGCGGAATTATCGTGTTTCACACTGTGGAATTACCGTGATTCACACTTTGGAATTACTGTGATTCACTGTGTGGAATTACCGTGATTTGCTCAGTGGAATTACCGTGATTCACAGTGTGGAATACCATGATTCACAGTGTGCGATTACCGTGATTCACACTGTGGTATTACCGTGATTCACACTGTGGAATTACCATGATTCGCACTGTGGAATTACCGTGATTCACACTGTGGAATTACCGTGACTCTCACTGTGTAAATACCGTAATTCATACTGTGGAATTACGGTGATTCACACTGTGGAATTACCTTGATTCACACTGTGGAATTACCGTGATTCTCACTGTGAAATTACCATGATTCACACTGTGGAATTACCGTGATTCACACTCTGTAATTACCGTGATTCACACTGTGGAATTACTGTGATTCGCACTGTGGAAATACCATGATTCACACTCTGTATTTACCGTGATTCACACTGTATATTTACCGTGATTCACACTGTGTAAATACCGTGATTCACACTGTGGAATTACCGTGATTCTCAGTGTGGAATTATCGTGATGCACACTGTGAAATTACCGTAATTCGCTCAGCGGAATTATCGTGTTTCACACTGTGGAATTACCGTGATTCACACTTTGGAATTACTGTGATTCACTGTGTGGAATTACCGTGATTTGCTCAGTGGAATTACCGTGATTCACAGTGTGGAATACCATGATTCACAGTGTGCGATTACCGTGATTCACACTGTGGTATTACCGTGATTCACACTGTGGAATTACCATGATTCGCACTGTGGAATTACCGTGATTCGCACTGTGGAATTACCGTGATTCACACTTTTGAATTACCTTGATTCTCACTGTTATTACCGTGATTCGCACTGTGGAACTACCGTGATTCTCAGTGTGGTATTACCATGATTCGCACTGTGGGTTTACCGTGATTCTCAGTGTGGTATTACCGTCACTCGCACTGAGGAATTGCCATGATTCGCACTGTGAAATTGCCATGATTCGCACTGTGGAATTACCATGATTCTCAGTGTGTTATTACCGTGATTCACACTGTGGAATTACCATGATACTGAGTTTGTACATACCGTTATTCACACTGTAAAATTGCCATGAATCACACAGTGGAATTACCGTGATTGACACTGTGGAATTACCGTGATTCTCAGTGTGTTATTACCGTGATTCGCACTGTGGAATTACCGTGATACTCAGTGAGTTATTACCATGATTCACACTGTGTAATTACTGTGATTCACTCTGTAGAATTACCTTGATTCTCAGTGTGGTATTACCACGATTCTCACTGTGTAATTACTTTGATTCACTCTGTGGAATTACCGTGATTCTCAGTGTGGTATTACCATGATTCTCCCTGTGAAATTACCGTGATTCACTCTGTGGAATTACCGTGATTCTCAGTGTGGTATTACCATCGTTCTCACTGTGTAATTAACGTAATTCACTCTGTGGAATTACCGTGATTCTCAGTGTGGAATTACCATGATTCACACTGAGGAATTACTGTGATTCACTCTGTGGAATTGCCATGATTCTCAGTGTGGTATTACTGTGATTCGCACTGTGGAATTACCGTGATTCACACTGTGGAATTACCATGATTCTCAGTGTGTTATTACCGTGATTCACACAGTGGAATTACCGTCATTCTCAGTGTGGTATTACCGTGATTCACACTGTGTAATTACCGTGATTCACTCTTTGGAATTACCGTTATTCTCAGTTTGGTATTACTGTGATTAACACTGTGGATTTACAGTGATTCACCCTTTGGAATTACCGTGAATCTCAGTGTGGTATTACGGTGATTCACACTTTGGAATTACCGTGATTCTCAGTGTGGAATTACCTTAATTCACACTGTGGAATTACTGTGATTCACTCTGTGGAATTACCGTGATTCTCAGTGTGGTATTACTGTGATTCGCACTGTGGAATTACCTTGATTCACACTGTGGAATTACCATGATTCTCACTGTGAAATTACCATGATTCACACTGTGGAATTACCGTGATTCACACTCTGTAATTACCGTGATTCACACTGTGGAATTACTGTGATTCGCACTGTGGAAATAGCATGATTCACACTCTGTATTTACCGTGATTCACACTGTATATTTACCGTGATTCACACTGTGTAAATACCGTGATTCACACTGTGGAATTACCGTGATTCTCAGTGTGGAATTATCGTGATGCTCACTGTGAAATTACCGTAATTCGCTCAGCGGAATTATCGTGTTTCACACTGTGGAATTACCGTGATTCACACTTTGGAATTACCGTGATTCACTGTGTGGAATTACCGTCATTTGCTCAGTGGAATTACCGTGATTCACAGTGTGGAATACCATGATTCACAGTGTGCGATTACCGTGATTCACACTGTGGTATTACCGTGATTCACACTGTGGAATTACCATGATTCGCACTGTGGAATTACCGTGATTCGCACTGTGGAATTACCGTGATTCACACTTTTGAATTACCGTGATTCTCACTGTTATTACCGTGATTCGCACTGTCGAATTACCGTGATTCTCAGTGTGGTATTACCATAATTCGCACTGTGGGTTTACCGTGATTCTCAGTGTGGTATTACCGTCACTCGCACTGAGGAATTGCCATGATTCGCACTGTGAAATTGCCATGATTCGCACTGTGGAATTACCATGATTCTCAGTGTGTTATTACCGTGATTCACACTGTGGAATTACCATGATACTGAGTTTGTACATACCGTTATTCACACTGTAAAATTGCCATGAATCACACAGTGGAATTACCATGATTCTCAGTGTGTTATTACCGTGATTCGCACTGTGGAATTACCGTAATACTCAGTGAGTTATTACCATGATTCACACTGTGTAATTACTGTGATTCACTCTGTAGAATTACCTTGATTCTCAGTGTGATATTACCACGATTCTCACTGTGTAATTACTTTGATTCACTCTGTGGAATTACCGTTATTCTCAGTGTGGTATTACCATGATTCTCCCTGTGTAATTACGGTGATTCAGTCTGTGGAATTACCGTGATTCTCAGTGTGTTATTACCGTTATTCACACAGTGGAATTACCGTCATTCTCAGTGTGGTATTACCGTGATTCACACTGTGTAATTACTGTGATTCACTCTGTGGAATTACCGTGATTCTCAGTGTGGTATTACTGTGATTCGCACTGTGGAATTACCGTGATTCACACTGTGGAATTACCATGATTCTCAGTGTGTAATTACCGTGATTCACACAGTGGAATTACCGTCATTCTCAGTGTGGTATTACCGTGATTCACACTGTGTAATTACCCTGATTCACTCTTTGGAATTACCGTTATTCTCAGTTTGGTATTACTGTGATTCGCACTGTGGAATTACAGTGATTCACCCTTTGGAATTACCGTGAATCTCAGTGTGGTATTACCGTGATTCACACTTTGGAATTACCGTGATTCTCAGTGTGGAATTACCATGATTCACACTGTGGAATTACTGTGGTTCACTCTGTGGAATTACTGTGATTCTCAGTGTGGTATTACTCTGATTTGCACTGTGGAATTACCGTGATTCACACTGTGGAATTACCATGATTCTCAGTGTGGTATTACTGTGATTCGCACTGTGGAATTACCGTGATTCACACTGTGGAATTACCATGATTCTCAGTGTGTTATTACCGTGATTCACACAGTGGAATTACCGTCATTCTCAGTGTGGTATTACCGTGATTCACACTGTGTAATTACCCTGATTCACACTTTGGAATTACCGTTATTCTCAGTTTGGTATTACTGTGATTCGCACTGTGGAATTACAATGATTCACCCTTTGGAATTACCGTGAATCTCAGTGTGGTATTACCGTGATTCACACTTTGGAATTACCGTGATTCTCAGTGTGGAATTACCATGATTCACACTGTGGAATTACTGTGATTCACTCTGTGGAATTACTGTGATTCTCAGTGTGGTATTACTCTGATTTGCACTGTGGAATTACCGTGATTCACACTGTGGAATTACCATGATTCTCAGTGTGGTATTACTGTGATTCGCACTGTGGAATTACCGTGATTCACACTGTGGAATTACCATGATTCTTAGTGTGGTATTACCGTGATTCACACTGTGGCATTACCATGATTCTCAGTGTGTTGTTACCGTGATTCACACTGTGGAATTACCATGATTCTCCCTGTGTAATTTCCGTGATTCACTCTGTGGAATTACCGTGATTCTCAGTGTGGTATTACCATGGTTCTCACTGCGTAATTACCGTAATTCACTCTGTGGAATTACCGTGATTCTCAGTGTGGTATTACTGTGATTCGCACTGTGGAATTACCGTGATTCACACTGTGGAATTACCATGATTCTCTGTGTGGTATTACTGTGATTCACACTGTGGAATTACCGTGATTCACACTGTGGAATTACCATGATTCTCAGTGTGGTATTACCGTGATTCACACTGTGGAATTACCATGATTCGCACTGTGGAATTACCGTGATTCGCACTGTGGAATTACCGTGATTCACACTTTTGAATTACCATGATTCTCACTGTTATTACCGTTATTCTCACTGTGTAATTACCTTGAATAACACTGTGGTATTTCCGTGATTTGCAATGTGGAATTACCATGATTTAAACTGTGGAATTACCGTGATTCACACTGTGGAATTACCGTGATTCTCACTGTGTAAATACCGTAATTCATACTGTGGAATTACGGTGATTCACACTGTGGAATTACCTTGATTCACACTGTGGAATTACCGTGATTCTCACTGTGAAATTACCATGATTCACACTGTGGAATTACCGTGATTCACACTCTGTAATTACCGTGATTCACACTGTGGAATTACTGTGATTCGCACTGTGGAAATACCATGATTCACACTCTGTATTTACCGTGATTCACACTGTATATTTACCGTGATTCACACTGTGTAAATACCGTGATTCACACTGTGGAATTACCGTGATTCTCAGTGTGGAATTATCGTGATGCACACTGTGAAATTACCGTAATTCGCTCAGCGGAATTATCGTGTTTCACACTGTGGAATTACCGTGATTCACACTTTGGAATTACTGTGATTCACTGTGTGGAATTACCGTGATTTGCTCAGTGGAATTACCGTGATTCACAGTGTGGAATACCATGATTCACAGTGTGCGATTACCGTGATTCACACTGTGGTATTACCGTGATTCACACTGTGGAATTACCATGATTCGCACTGTGGAATTACCGTGATTCGCACTGTGGAATTACCGTGATTCACACTTTTGAATTACCTTGATTCTCACTGTTATTACCGTGATTCGCACTGTGGAACTACCGTGATTCTCAGTGTGGTATTACCATGATTCGCACTGTGGGTTTACCGTGATTCTCAGTGTGGTATTACCGTCACTCGCACTGAGGAATTGCCATGATTCGCACTGTGAAATTGCCATGATTCGCACTGTGGAATTACCATGATTCTCAGTGTGTTATTACCGTGATTCACACTGTGGAATTACCATGATACTGAGTTTGTACATACCGTTATTCACACTGTAAAATTGCCATGAATCACACAGTGGAATTACCGTGATTGACACTGTGGAATTACCGTGATTCTCAGTGTGTTATTACCGTGATTCGCACTGTGGAATTACCGTGATACTCAGTGAGTTATTACCATGATTCACACTGTGGAATTACCGTGATTCATACTGTGGAATTACCATGATTCTCAGTGTGGTATTACCGTGATTCACACTGTGGCATTACCATGATTCTCAGTGTGTTATTACCGAGATTCAGAATGTGGAATTACCGTGATTCTCAGTGTGGTATTACCGTGATTCACACTGTGGAATTACCGTAATTCACTCTGTGGAATTACCGTGATTCTCAGTGTGGTATTACTGTGATTCACACTGTGTAATTACCGTGATACTCAGTGTGGTATTACCACGATTCTCACTCTGCACTTCCTGTGATTCACTCTGTGGAATTACTGTTATTCTCAGTGTGGTATTACCATGATTCTCAGTGTGTTGTTACCGTGATTCACACTGTGGAATTACTGTGATTCACTCTTTGGAATTTCCGTGATTTTCACTGTGGAATTACCATGATTTAAACTGTGGAATTACCGTGATGCACACTGTGGAATTACCGTGACTCTCACTGTGTAAATACCGTAATTCATACTGTGGAATTACGGTGATTCACACTGTGGAATTACCTTGATTCACACTGTGGAATTACGATGATTCTCACTATGTAATTACCGTGATTCACACTGTGGTATTACCATGATTCTCACTGTGTAATTACTGTGATTCAATCTGTGG
This sequence comes from Isurus oxyrinchus, assembly GCA_026770705.1. Classification (NCBI taxonomy): domain Eukaryota; kingdom Metazoa; phylum Chordata; class Chondrichthyes; order Lamniformes; family Lamnidae; genus Isurus; species Isurus oxyrinchus. Next base: position 109,541 of record JANJGN010001404.1, on the reverse strand, counting down.
AATTACCGTGATTCTCAATGTGGTATTACCATGATTCGCACTGTGTAATTACTGTGATTCACTCTGTGGAATTACCGTGATTCTCAGTGTGGAATTACCATGATTCACACTGTGTACTTACCGTGATTCACACTTTGGAATTACCGTGATTCTCAGTGTGGAATTACCATGATTCTCAGTTTCAAATTACCATGTTTCGCACTGTGGAATTAGCGTTATTCTCAGTGTGTTATTACCGTTATTCTCACTGTGTAATTACCTTGAATAACACTGTGGTATTTCCGTGATTTGCAATGTGGAATTACCATGATTTAAACTGTGGAATTACCGTGATTCACACTGTGGAATTACCGTGACTCTCACTGTGTAAATACCGTAATTCATACTGTGGAATTACGGTGATTCACACTGTGGAATTACCTTGATTCACACTGTGGAATTACCGTGATTCTCAGTGTGGTATTACTGTGATTCACACTGTGTAATTACCGTGATACTCAGTGTGGTATTACCACGATTCTCACTCTGCACTTCCTGTGATTCACTCTGTGGAATTACTGTTATTCTCAGTGTGGTATTACCATGATTCTCAGTGTGTTGTTACCGTGATTCACACTGTGGAATTACTGTGATTCACTCTTTGGAATTTCCGTGATTTTCACTGTGGAATTACCATGATTTAAACTGTGGAATTACCGTGATGCACACTGTGGAATTACCGTGACTCTCACTGTGTAAGTACCGTAATTCATACTGTGGAATTACGGTGATTCACACTGTGGAATTACCTTGATTCACACTGTGGAATTACGATGATTCTCACTATGTAATTACCGTGATTCTCAGTGTGGTATTACCATGATTCTCACTGTGTAATTACTGTGATTCAATCTGTGGAATTACCGTGATTCTCAATGTGGTATTACCATGATTCGCACTGTGTAATTACTGTGATTCACTCTGTGGAATTACCGTGATTCTCAGTGTGGAATTACCATGATTCACACTGTGTACTTACCGTGATTCACACTTTGGAATTACCGTGATTCTCAGTGTGGAATTACCATGATTCTCAGTTTCAAATTACCATGTTTCGCACTGTGGAATTAGCGTTATTCTCAGTGTGTTATTACCGTTATTCTCACTGTGTAATTACCTTGAATAACACTGTGGTATTTCCGTGATTTGCAATGTGGAATTACCATGATTTAAACTGTGGAATTACCGTGATTCACACTGTGGAATTACCGTGACTCTCACTGTGTAAATACCGTAATTCATACTGTGGAATTACGGTGATTCACACTGTGGAATTACCTTGATTCACACTGTGGAATTACCGTGATTCTCAGTGTGGTATTACTGTGATTCACACTGTGTAATTACCGTGATACTCAGTGTGGTATTACCACGATTCTCACTCTGCACTTCCTGTGATTCACTCTGTGGAATTACTGTTATTCTCAGTGTGGTATTACCATGATTCTCAGTGTGTTGTTACCGTGATTCACACTGTGGAATTACTGTGATTCACTCTTTGGAATTTCCGTGATTTTCACTGTGGAATTACCATGATTTAAACTGTGGAATTACCGTGATGCACACTGTGGAATTACCGTGACTCTCACTGTGTAAATACCGTAATTCATACTGTGGAATTACGGTGATTCACACTGTGGAATTACCTTGATTCACACTGTGGAATTACGATGATTCTCACTATGTAATTACCGTGATTCACAGTGTGGTATTACCATGATTCTCACTGTGTAATTACTGTGATTCAATCTGTGGAATTACCGTGATTCTCAATGTGGTATTACCATGATTCGCACTGTGTAATTACTGTGATTCACTCTGTGGAATTACCGTGATTCTCAGTGTGGAATTACCATGATTCACACTGTGTACTTACCGTGATTCACACTTTGGAATTACCGTGATTCTCAGTGTGGAATTACCATGATTCTCAGTTTCAAATTACCATGTTTCGCACTGTGGAATTAGCGTTATTCTCAGTGTGTTATTACCGTTATTCTCACTGTGTAATTACCTTGAATAACACTGTGGTATTTCCGTGATTTGCAATGTGGAATTACCATGATTTAAACTGTGGAATTACCGTGATTCACACTGTGGAATTACCGTGACTCTCACTGTGTAAATACCGTAATTCATACTGTGGAATTACGGTGATTCACACTGTGGAATTACCTTGATTCACACTGTGGAATTACCGTGATTCTCACTGTGAAATTACCATGATTCACACTGTGGAATTACCGTGATTCACACTCTGTAATTACCGTGATTCACACTGTGGAATTACTGTGATTCGCACTGTGGAAATACCATGATTCACACTCTGTATTTACCGTGATTCACACTGTATATTTACCGTGATTCACACTGTGTAAATACCGTGATTCACACTGTGGAATTACCGTGATTCTCAGTGTGGAATTATCGTGATGCACACTGTGAAATTACCGTAATTCGCTCAGCGGAATTATCGTGTTTCACACTGTGGAATTACCGTGATTCACACTTTGGAATTACTGTGATTCACTGTGTGGAATTACCGTGATTTGCTCAGTGGAATTACCGTGATTCACAGTGTGGAATACCATGATTCACAGTGTGCGATTACCGTGATTCACACTGTGGTATTACCGTGATTCACACTGTGGAATTACCATGATTCGCACTGTGGAATTACCGTGATTCGCACTGTGGAATTACCGTGATTCACACTTTTGAATTACCTTGATTCTCACTGTTATTACCGTGATTCGCACTGTGGAACACCGTGATTCTCAGTGTGGTATTACCATGATTCGCACTGTGGGTTTACCGTGATTCTCAGTGTGGTATTACCGTCACTCGCACTGAGGAATTGCCATGATTCGCACTGTGAAATTGCCATGATTCGCACTGTGGAATTACCATGATTCTCAGTGTGTTATTACCGTGATTCACACTGTGGAATTACCATGATACTGAGTTTGTACATACCGTTATTCACACTGTAAAATTGCCATGAATCGCACAGTGGTATTACCGTGATTGACACTGTGGAATTACCGTGATTCTCAGTTTGTTATTACCGTGATTCGCACTGTGGAATTACCGTGATACTCAGTGAGTTATTACCATGATTCACACTGTGTAATTACTGTGATTCACTCTGTAGAATTACCTTGATTCTCAGTGTGGTATTACCACGATTCTCACTGTGTAATTACTTTGATTCACTCTGTGGAATTACCGTGATTCTCAGTGTGGTATTACCATGATTCTCCCTGTGAAATTACCGTGATTCACTCTGTGGAATTACCGTGATTCTCAGTGTGGTATTACCATCGTTCTCACTGTGTAATTAACGTAATTCACTCTGTGGAATTACCGTGATTCTCAGTGTGGAATTACCATGATTCACACTGAGGAATTACTGTGATTCACTCTGTGGAATTACCATGATTCTCAGTGTGGTATTACTGTGATTCGCACTGTGGAATTACCGTGTTTCACACTGTGGAATTACCATGATTCTCAGTGTGTTATTACCGTGATTCACACAGTGGAATTACCGTCATTCTCAGTGTGGTATTACCGTGATTCACACTGTGTAATTACCGTGATTCACTCTTTGGAATTACCGTTATTCTCAGTTTGGTATTACTGTGATTAACACTTTGGATTTACAGTGATTCACCCTTTGGAATTACCGTGAATCTCAGTGTGGTATTACGGTGATTCACACTTTGGAATTACCGTGATTCTCAGTGTGGAATTACCATGATTCACACTGTGGAATTACTGTGATTCACTCTGTGGAATTACCGTGATTCTCAGTGTGGTATTACTGTGATTCGCACTGTGGAATTACCTTGATTCACACTGTGGAATTACCATGATTCTCACTGTGAAATTACCATGATTCACACTGTGGAATTACCGTGATTCACACTCTGTAATTACCGTGATTCACACTGTGGAATTATTGTGATTCGCACTGTGGAAATACCATGATTCACACTCTGTATTTACCGTGATTCACACTGTATATTTACCGTGATTCACACTGTGTAAATACCGTGATTCACACTGTGGAATTACCGTGATTCTCAATGTGGAATTATCGTGATGCACACTGTGAAATTACCGTAATTCGCTCAGCGGAATTATCGTGTTTCACACTGTGGAATTACCGTGATTCACACTTTGGAATTACCGTGATTCCCTGTGTGGAATTACCGTCATTTGCTCAGTGGAATTACCGTGATTCACAGTGTGGAATACCATGATTCACAGTGTGCGATTACCGTGATTCACACTGTGGTATTACCGTGATTCACACTGTGGAATTACCATGATTCGCACTGTGGAATTACCGTGATTCGCACTGTGGAATTACCGTGATTCACACTTTTGAATTACCGTGATTCTCACTGTTATTACCGTGATTCGCACTGTGGAATTACCGTGATTCTCAGTGTGGTATTACCATGATTCGCACTGTGGGTTTACCGTGATTCTCAGTGTGGTATTACCGTCACTCGCACTGTGAAATTGCCATGATTCGCACTGTGGAATTACCATGATTCTCAGTGTGTTATTACCGTGATTCACACTGTGGAATTACCATGATACTGAGTTTGTACATACCGTTATTCACACTGTAAAATTGCCATGAATCACACAGTGGAATTACCGTGATTGACACTGTGGAATTACCGTGATTCTCAGTGTGTTATTACCGTGATTCGCACTGTGGAATTACCGTGATACTCAGTGAGTTATTACCATGATTCACACTGTGTAATTACTGTGATTCACTCTGTAGAATTACCTTGATTCTCAGTGTGGTATTACCACGATTCTCACTGTGTAATTACTTTGATTCACTCTGTGGAATTACCGTTATTCTCAGTGTGGTATTACCATGATTCTCCCTGTCTAATTACGGTGATTCACTCTGTGGAATTACCGTGATTCTCAGTGTGGTATTACCATCGTTCTCACTGTGTAATTAACGTAATTCACTCTGTGGAATTACCGTGATTCTCAGTGTGGAATTACCGTGATTCACACTGTGGAATTACTGTGATTCACTCTGTGGAATTACCGTGATTCTCAGTGTGGTATTACTGTGATTCGCACTGTGGAATTACCGTGATTCACACTGTGGAATTACCATGATTCTCAGTGTGTTATTACCGTGATTCGCACAGTGGAATTACCATCATTCTCAGTGTGGTATTACCGTGATTCACACTGTGTAATTGCCCTGATTCACTCTTTGGAATTACCGTTATTCTCAGTTTGGTATTACTGTGATTCGCACTGTGGAATTACAGTGATTCACCCTTTGGAATTATCGTGAATCTCAGTGTGGTATTACCGTGATTCACACTTTGCAATTACCGTGATTCTCAGTGTGGAATTACCATGATTCACACTGTGGAATTACTGTGGTTCACTCTGTGGAATTACTGTGATTCTCAGTGTGGTATTACTCTGATTTGCACTGTGGAATTACCGTGATTCACACTGTGGAATTACCATGATTCTCAGTGTGCTATTACTGTGATTCGCACTGTGGAATTACCGTGATTCACACTGTGGAATTACCATGATTCTCAGTGTGTTATTACCGTGATTCACACAGTGGAATTACCGTCATTCTCAGTGTGGTATTACCGTGATTCACACTGTGTAATTACCCTGATTCACACTTTGGAATTACCGTTATTCTCAGTTTGGTATTACTGTGATTCGCACTGTGGAATTACAATGATTCACCCTTTGGAATTACCGTGAATCTCAGTGTGGTATTACCGTGATTCACACTTTGGAATTACCGTGATTCTCAGTGTGGAATTACCATGATTCACACTGTGGAATTACTGTGATTCACTCTGTGGAATTACTGTGATTCTCAGTGTGGTATTACTCTGATTTGCACTGTGGAATTACCGTGATTCACACTGTGGAATTACCATGATTCTCAGTGTGGTATTACTGTGATTCGCACTGTGGAATTACCGTGATTCACACTGTGGAATTACCATGATTCTTAGTGTGGTATTACCGTAATTCACACTGTGGCATTACCATGATTCTCAGTGTGTTGTTACCGTGATTCACACTGTGGAATTACCATGATTCTCCCTGTGTAATTTCCGTGATTCACTCTGTGGAATTACCGTGATTCTCAGTGTGGTATTACCATGGTTCTCACTGCGTAATTACCGTAATTCACTCTGTGGAATTACCGTGATTCTCAGTGTGGTATTACTGTGATTCGCACTGTGGAATTACCGTGATTCACACTGTGGAATTACCATGATTCTCAGTGTGGTATTACTGTGATTCACACTGTGGAATTACCGTGATTCACACTGTGGAATTACCATGATTCTCAGTGTGGTATTACCGTGATTCACACTGTGGAATTACCATGATTCGCACTGTGGAATTACCATGATTCGCACTGTGGAATTACCGTGATTCACACTTTTGAATTACCATGATTCTCACTGTTATTACCGTTATTCTCACTGTGTAATTACCTTGAATAACACTGTGGTATTTCCGTGATTTGCAATGTGGAATTACCATGATTTAAACTGTGGAATTACCGTGATTCACACTGTGGAATTACCGTGACTCTCACTGTGTAAATACCGTAATTCATACTGTGGAATTACGGTGATTCACACTGTGGAATTACCTTGATTCACACTGTGGAATTACCGTGATTCTCACTGTGAAATTACCATGATTCACACTGTGGAATTACCGTGATTCACACTCTGTAATTACCGTGATTCACACTGTGGAATTATTGTGATTCGCACTGTGGAAATACCATGATTCACACTCTGTATTTACCGTGATTCACACTGTATATTTACCGTGATTCACACTGTGTAAATACCGTGATTCACACTGTGGAATTACCGTGATTCTCAGTGTGGAATTATCGTGATGCACACTGTGAAATTACCGTAATTCGCTCAGCGGAATTATCGTGTTTCACACTGTGGAATTACCGTGATTCACACTTTGGAATTACTGTGATTCACTGTGTGGAATTACCGTGATTTGCTCAGTGGAATTACCGTGATTCACAGTGTGGAATACCATGATTCACAGTGTGCGATTACCGTGATTCACACTGTGGTATTACCGTGATTCACACTGTGGAATTACCATGATTCGCACTGTGGAATTACCGTGATTCGCACTGTGGAATTACCGTGATTCACACTTTTGAATTACCTTGATTCTCACTGTTATTACCGTGATTCGCACTGTGGAACTACCGTGATTCTCAGTGTGGTATTACCATGATTCGCACTGTGGGTTTACCGTGATTCTCAGTGTGGTATTACCGTCACTCGCACTGAGGAATTGCCATGATTCGCACTGTGAAATTGCCATGATTCGCACTGTGGAATTACCATGATTCTCAGTGTGTTATTACCGTGATTCACACTGTGGAATTACCATGATACTGAGTTTGTACATACCGTTATTCACACTGTAAAATTGCCATGAATCACACAGTGGAATTACCGTGATTGACACTGTGGAATTACCGTGATTCTCAGTGTGTTATTACCGTGATTCGCACTGTGGAATTACCGTGATACTCAGTGAGTTATTACCATGATTCACACTGTGTAATTACTGTGATTCACTCTGTAGAATTACCTTGATTCTCAGTGTGGTATTACCACGATTCTCACTGTGTAATTACTTTGATTCACTCTGTGGAATTACCGTGATTCTCAGTGTGGTATTACCATGATTCTCCCTGTGAAATTACCGTGATTCACTCTGTGGAATTACCGTGATTCTCAGTGTGGTATTACCATCGTTCTCACTGTGTAATTAACGTAATTCACTCTGTGGAATTACCGTGATTCTCAGTGTGGAATTACCATGATTCACACTGAGGAATTACTGTGATTCACTCTGTGGAATTACCATGATTCTCAGTGTGGTATTACTGTGATTCGCACTGTGGAATTACCGTGATTCACACTGTGGAATTACCATGATTCTCAGTGTGTTATTACCGTGATTCACACAGTGCAATTACCGTCATTCTCAGTGTGGTATTACCGTGATTCACACTGTGTAATTACCGTGATTCACACTTTGGAATTACCGTGATTCCCTGTGTGGAATTACCGTCATTTGCTCAGTGGAATTACCGTGATTCACAGTGTGGAATACCATGATTCACAGTGTGCGATTACCGTGATTCACACTGTGGTATTACCGTGATTCACACTGTGGAATTACCATGATTCGCACTGTGGAATTACCGTGATTCGCACTGTGGAATTACCGTGATTCACACTTTTGAATTACCGTGATTCTCACTGTTATTACCGTGATTCGCACTGTGGAATTACCGTGATTCTCAGTGTGGTATTACCATGATTCGCACTGTGGGTTTACCGTGATTCTCAGTGTGGTATTACCGTCACTCGCACTGTGAAATTGCCATGATTCGCACTGTGGAATTACCATGATTCTCAGTGTGTTATTACCGTGATTCACACTGTGGAATTACCATGATACTGAGTTTGTACATACCGTTATTCACACTGTAAAATTGCCATGAATCACACAGTGGAATTACCGTGATTGACACTGTGGAATTACCGTGATTCTCAGTGTGTTATTACCGTGATTCGCACTGTGGAATTACCGTGATACTCAGTGAGTTATTACCATGATTCACACTGTGTAATTACTGTGATTCACTCTGTAGAATTACCTTGATTCTCAGTGTGGTATTACCACGATTCTCACTGTGTAATTACTTTGATTCACTCTGTGGAATTACCGTTATTCTCAGTGTGGTATTACCATGATTCTCCCTGTCTAATTACGGTGATTCACTCTGTGGAATTACCGTGATTCTCAGTGTGGTATTACCATCGTTCTCACTGTGTAATTAACGTAATTCACTCTGTGGAATTACCGTGATTCTCAGTGTGGAATTACCGTGATTCACACTGTGGAATTACTGTGATTCACTCTGTGGAATTACCGTGATTCTCAGTGTGGTATTACTGTGATTCGCACTGTGGAATTACCGTGATTCACACTGTGGAATTACCATGATTCTCAGTGTGTTATTACCGTGATTCGCACAGTGGAATTACCATCATTCTCAGTGTGGTATTACCGTGATTCACACTGTGTAATTGCCCTGATTCACTCTTTGGAATTACCGTTATTCTCAGTTTGGTATTACTGTGATTCGCACTGTGGAATTACAGTGATTCACCCTTTGGAATTATCGTGAATCTCAGTGTGGTATTACCGTGATTCACACTTTGCAATTACCGTGATTCTCAGTGTAGAATTACCATGATTCACACTGTGGAATTACTGTGGTTCACTCTGTGGAATTACTGTGATTCTCAGTGTGGTATTACTCTGATTTGCACTGTGGAATTACCGTGATTCACACTGTGGAATTACCATGATTCTCAGTGTGCTATTACTGTGATTCGCACTGTGGAATTACCGTGATTCACACTGTGGAATTACCATGATTCTCAGTGTGTTATTACCGTGATTCACACAGTGGAATTACCGTCATTCTCAGTGTGGTATTACCGTGATTCACACTGTGTAATTACCCTGATTCACACTTTGGAATTACCGTTATTCTCAGTTTGGTATTACTGTGATTCGCACTGTGGAATTACAATGATTCACCCTTTGGAATTACCGTGAATCTCAGTGTGGTATTACCGTGATTCACACTTTGGAATTACCGTGATTCTCAGTGTGGAATTACCATGATTCACACTGTGGAATTACTGTGATTCACTCTGTGGAATTACTGTGATTCTCAGTGTGGTATTACTCTGATTTGCACTGTGGAATTACCGTGATTCACACTGTGGAATTACCATGATTCTCAGTGTGGTATTACTGTGATTCGCACTGTGGAATTACCGTGATTCACACTGTGGAATTACCATGATTCTTAGTGTGGTATTACCGTAATTCACACTGTGGCATTACCATGATTCTCAGTGTGTTGTTACCGTGATTCACACTGTGGAATTACCATGATTCTCCCTGTGTAATTTCCGTGATTCACTCTGTGGAATTACCGTGATTCTCAGTGTGGTATTACCATGGTTCTCACTGCGTAATTACCGTAATTCACTCTGTGGAATTACCGTGATTCTCAGTGTGGTATTACTGTGATTCGCACTGTGGAATTACCGTGATTCACACTGTGGAATTACCATGATTCTCAGTGTGGTATTACTGTGATTCACACTGTGGAATTACCGTGATTCACACTGTGGAATTACCATGATTCTCAGTGTGGTATTACCGTGATTCACACTGTGGAATTACCATGATTCGCACTGTGGAATTACCATGATTCGCACTGTGGAATTACCGTGATTCACACTTTTGAATTACCATGATTCTCACTGTTATTACCGTTATTCTCACTGTGTAATTACCTTGAATAACACTGTGCTATTTCCGTGATTTGCAATGTGGAATTACCATGATTTAAACTGTGGAATTACCGTGATTCACACTGTGGAATTACCGTGACTCTCACTGTGTAAATACCGTAATTCATACTGTGGAATTACGGTGATTCACACTGTGGAATTACCTTGATTCACACTGTGGAATTACCGTGATTCTCACTGTGAAATTACCATGATTCACACTGTGGAATTACCGTGATTCACACTCTGTAATTACCGTGATTCACACTGTGGAATTATTGTGATTCGCACTGTGGAAATACCATGATTCACACTCTGTATTTACCGTGATTCACACTGTATATTTACCGTGATTCACACTGTGTAAATACCGTGATTCACACTGTGGAATTACCGTGATTCTCAGTGTGGAATTATCGTGATGCACACTGTGAAATTACCGTAATTCGCTCAGCGGAATTATCGTGTTTCACACTGTGGAATTACCGTGATTCACACTTTGGAATTACTGTGATTCACTGTGTGGAATTACCGTGATTTGCTCAGTGGAATTACCGTGATTCACAGTGTGGAATACCATGATTCACAGTGTGCGATTACCGTGATTCACACTGTGGTATTACCGTGATTCACACTGTGGAATTACCATGATTCGCACTGTGGAATTACCGTGATTCGCACTGTGGAATTACCGTGATTCACACTTTTGAATTACCTTGATTCTCACTGTTATTACCGTGATTCGCACTGTGGAACTACCGTGATTCTCAGTGTGGTATTACCATGATTCGCACTGTGGGTTTACCGTGATTCTCAGTGTGGTATTACCGTCACTCGCACTGAGGAATTGCCATGATTCGCACTGTGAAATTGCCATGATTCGCACTGTGGAATTACCATGATTCTCAGTGTGTTATTACCGTGATTCACACTGTGGAATTACCATGATACTGAGTTTGTACATACCGTTATTCACACTGTAAAATTGCCATGAATCACACAGTGGAATTACCGTGATTGACACTGTGGAATTACCGTGATTCTCAGTGTGTTATTACCGTGATTCGCACTGTGGAATTACCGTGATACTCAGTGAGTTATTACCATGATTCACACTGTGTAATTACTGTGATTCACTCTGTAGAATTACCTTGATTCTCAGTGTGGTATTACCACGATTCTCACTGTGTAATTACTTTGATTCACTCTGTGGAATTACCGTGATTCTCAGTGTGGTATTACCATGATTCTCCCTGTGAAATTACCGTGATTCACTCTGTGGAATTACCGTGATTCTCAGTGTGGTATTACCATCGTTCTCACTGTGTAATTAACGTAATTCACTCTGTGGAATTACCGTGATTCTCAGTGTGGAATTACCATGATTCACACTGAGGAATTACTGTGATTCACTCTGTGGAATTACCATGATTCTCAGTGTGGTATTACTGTGATTCGCACTGTGGAATTACCGTGATTCACACTGTGGAATTACCATGATTCTCAGTGTGTTATTACCGTGATTCACACAGTGCAATTACCGTCATTCTCAGTGTGGTATTACCGTGATTCACACTGTGTAATTACCGTGATTCACTCTTTGGAATTACCGTTATTCTCAGTTTGGTATTACTGTGATTAACACTGTGGATTTACAGTGATTCACCCTTTGGAATTACCGTGAATCTCAGTGTGGTATTACGGTGATTCACACTTTGGAATTACCGTGATTCTCAGTGTGGAATTACCATGATTCACACTGTGGAATTACTGTGATTCACTCTGTGGAATTACCGTGATTCTCAGTGTGGTATTACTGTGATTCGCACTGTGGAATTACCTTGATTCACACTGTGGAATTACCATGATTCTCACTGTGAAATTACCATGATTCACACTGTGGAATTACCGTGATTCACACTCTGTAATTACCGTGATTCACACTGTGGAATTACTGTGATTCGCACTGTGGAAATAGCATGATTCACACTCTGTATTTACCGTGATTCACACTGTATATTTACCGTGATTCACACTGTGTAAATACCGTGATTCACACTGTGGAATTACCGTGATTCTCAGTGTGGAATTATCGTGATGCACACTGTGAAATTACCGTAATTCGCTCAGCGGAATTATCGTGTTTCACACTGTGGAATTACCGTGATTCACACTTTGGAATTACCGTGATTCACTGTGTGGAATTACCATCATTTGCTCAGTGGAATTACCGTGATTCACAGTGTGGAATACCATGATTCACAGTGTGCGATTACCGTGATTCACACTGTGGTATTACCGTGATTCACACTGTGGAATTACCATGATTCGCACTGTGGAATTACCGTGATTCGCACTGTGGAATTACCGTGATTCACACTTTTGAATTACCGTGATTCTCACTGTTATTACCGTGATTCGCACTGTCGAATTACCGTGATTCTCAGTGTGGTATTACCATGATTCGCACTGTGGGTTTACCGTGATTCTCAGTGTGGTATTACCGTCACTCGCACTGAGGAATTGCCATGATTCGCACTGTGAAATTGCCATGATTCGCACTGTGGAATTACCATGATTCTCAGTGTGTTATTACCGTGATTCACACTGTGGAATTACCATGATACTGAGTTTGTACATACCGTTATTCACACTGTAAAATTGCCATGAATCACACAGTGGAATTACCATGATTCTCAGTGTGTTATTACCGTGATTCGCACTGTGGAATTACCGTGATACTCAGTGAGTTATTACCATGTTTCACACTGTGTAATTACTGTGATTCACTCTGTAGAATTACCTTGATTCTCAGTGTGATATTACCACGATTCTCACTGTGTAATTACTTTGATTCACTCTGTGGAATTACCGTTATTCTCAGTGTGGTATTACCATGATTCTCCCTGTGTAATTACGGTGATTCAGTCTGTGGAATTACCGTGATTCTCAGTGTGTTATTACCGTTATTCACACAGTGGAATTACCGTCATTCTCAGTGTGGTATTACCGTGATTCACACTGTGTAATTACTGTGATTCACTCTGTGGAATTACCGTGATTCTCAGTGTGGTATTACTGTGATTCGCACTGTGGAATTACCGTGATTCACACTGTGGAATTACCATGATTCTCAGTGTGTAATTACCGTGATTCACACAGTGGAATTACCGTCATTCTCAGTGTGGTATTACCGTGATTCACACTGTGTAATTACCCTGATTCACTCTTTGGAATTACCGTTATTCTCAGTTTGGTATTACTGTGATTCGCACTGTGGAATTATAGTGATTCACCCTTTGGAATTACCGTGAATCTGAGTGTGGTATGACCGTGATTCACACTTTGGAATTACCGTGATTCTCAGTGTGGAATTACCATGATTCACACTGTGGAATTACTGTGGTTCACTCTGTGGAATTACTGTGATTCTCAGTGTGGTATTACTCTGATTTGCACTGTGGAATTACCGTGATTCACACTGTGGAATTACCATGATTCTCAGTGTGGTATTACTGTGATTCGCACTGTGGAATTACCGTGATTCACACTGTGGAATTACCATGATTCTCAGTGTGTTATTACCGTGATTCACACAGTGGAATTACCGTCATTCTCAGTGTGGTATTACCGTGATTCACACTGTGTAATTACCCTGATTCACACTTTGGAATTACCGTTATTCTCAGTTTGGTATTACTGTGATTCGCACTGTGGAATTACAATGATTCACCCTTTGGAATTACCGTGAATCTCAGTGTGGTATTACCGTGATTCACACTTTGGAATTACCGTGATTCTCAGTGTGGAATTACCATGATTCACACTGTGGAATTACTGTGATTCACTCTGTGGAATTACTGTGATTCTCAGTGTGGTATTACTCTGATTTGCACTGTGGAATTACCGTGATTCACACTGTGGAATTACCATGATTCTCAGTGTGGTATTACTGTGATTCGCACTGTGGAATTACCGTGATTCACACTGTGGAATTACCATGATTCTTAGTGAGGTATTACCGTGATTCACACTGTGGCATTACCATGATTCTCAGTGTGTTGTTACCGTGATTCACACTGTGGCATTACCATGATTCTCCCTGTGTAATTTCCGTGATTCACTCTGTGGAATTACCTTGATTCTCAGTGTGGTATTACCATGGTTCTCACTGCGTAATTACCGTAATTCACTCTGTGGAATTACCGTGATTCTCAGTGTGGTATTACTGTGATTCGCACTGTGGAATTACCGTGATTCACACTGTGGAATTACCATGATTCTCAGTGTGGTATTACTGTGATTCACACTGTGGAATTACCGTGATTCACACTGTGGAATTACCATGATTCTCAGTGTGGTATTACCGTGATTCACACTGTGGAATTACCATGATTCGCACTGTGGAATTACCGTGATTCGCACTGTGGAATTACCGTGATTCACACTTTTGAATTACCATGATTCTCACTGTTATTACCGTTATTCTCACTGTGTAATTACCTTGAATAACACTGTGGTATTTCCGTGATTTGCAATGTGGAATTACCATGATTTAAACTGTGGAATTACCGTGATTCACACTGTGGAATTACCGTGATTCTCACTGTGTAAATACCGTAATTCATACTGTGGAATTACGGTGATTCACACTGTGGAATTACCTTGATTCACACTGTGGAATTACCGTGATTCTCACTGTGAAATTACCATGATTCACACTGTGGAATTACCGTGATTCACACTCTGTAATTACCGTGATTCACACTGTGGAATTACTGTGATTCGCACTGTGGAAATACCATGATTCACACTCTGTATTTACCGTGATTCACACTGTATATTTACCGTGATTCACACTGTGTAAATACCGTGATTCACACTGTGGAATTACCGTGATTCTCAGTGTGGAATTATCGTGATGCACACTGTGAAATTACCGTAATTCGCTCAGCGGAATTATCGTGTTTCACACTGTGGAATTACCGTGATTCACACTTTGGAATTACTGTGATTCACTGTGTGGAATTACCGTGATTTGCTCAGTGGAATTACCGTGATTCACAGTGTGGAATACCATGATTCACAGTGTGCGATTACCGTGATTCACACTGTGGTATTACCGTGATTCACACTGTGGAATTACCATGATTCGCACTGTGGAATTACCGTGATTCGCACTGTGGAATTACCGTGATTCACACTTTTGAATTACCTTGATTCTCACTGTTATTACCGTGATTCGCACTGTGGAACTACCGTGATTCTCAGTGTGGTATTACCATGATTCGCACTGTGGGTTTACCGTGATTCTCAGTGTGGTATTACCGTCACTCGCACTGAGGAATTGCCATGATTCGCACTGTGAAATTGCCATGATTCGCACTGTGGAATTACCATGATTCTCAGTGTGTTATTACCGTGATTCACACTGTGGAATTACCATGATACTGAGTTTGTACATACCGTTATTCACACTGTAAAATTGCCATGAATCACACAGTGGAATTACCGTGATTGACACTGTGGAATTACCGTGATTCTCAGTGTGTTATTACCGTGATTCGCACTGTGGAATTACCGTGATACTCAGTGAGTTATTACCATGATTCACACTGTGGAATTACCGTGATTCATACTGTGGAATTACCATGATTCTCAGTGTGTTATTACCGAGATTCAGAATGTGGAATTACCGTGATTCTCAGTGTGGTATTACCGTGATTCACACTGTGGAATTACCGTAATTCACTCTGTGGAATTACCGTGATTCTCAGTGTGGTATTACTCTGATTCACACTGTGTAATTACCGTGATACTCAGTGTGGTATTACCACGATTCTCACTCTGCACTTCCTGTGATTCACTCTGTGGAATTACTGTTATTCTCAGTGTGGTATTACCATGATTCTCAGTGTGTTGTTACCGTGATTCACACTGTGGAATTACTGTGATTCACTCTTTGGAATTTCCGTGATTTTCACTGTGGAATTACCATGATTTAAACTGTGGAATTACCGTGATGCACACTGTGGAATTACCGTGACTCTCACTGTGTAAATACCGTAATTCATACTGTGGAATTACGGTGATTCACACTGTGGAATTACCTTGATTCACACTGTGGAATTACGATGATTCTCACTATGTAATTACCGTGATTCACAGTGTGGTATTACCATGATTCTCACTGTGTAATTACTGTGATTCAATCTGTGGAATTACCGTGATTCTCAATGTGGTATTACCATGATTCGCACTGTGTAATTACTGTGATTCACTCTGTGGAATTACCGTGATTCTCAGTGTGGAATTACCATGATTCACACTGTGTACTTACCGTGATTCACACTTTGGAATTACCGTGATTCTCAGTGTGGAATTACCATGATTCTCAGTTTCAAATTACCATGTTTCGCACTGTGGAATTAGCGTTATTCTCAGTGTGTTATTACCGTTATTCTCACTGTGTAATTACCTTGAATAACACTGTGGTATTTCCGTGATTTGCAATGTGGAATTACCATGATTTAAACTGTGGAATTACCGTGATTCACACTGTGGAATTACCGTGACTCTCACTGTGTAAATACCGTAATTCATACTGTGGAATTACGGTGATTCACACTGTGGAATTACCTTGATTCACACTGTGGAATTACCGTGATTCTCAGTGTGGTATTACTGTGATTCACACTGTGTAATTACCGTGATACTCAGTGTGGTATTACCACGATTCTCACTCTGCACTTCCTGTGATTCACTCTGTGGAATTACTGTTATTCTCAGTGTGGTATTACCATGATTCTCAGTGTGTTGTTACCGTGATTCACACTGTGGAATTACTGTGATTCACTCTTTGGAATTTCCGTGATTTTCACTGTGGAATTACCATGATTTAAACTGTGGAATTACCGTGATGCACACTGTGGAATTACCGTGACTCTCACTGTGTAAGTACCGTAATTCATACTGTGGAATTACGGTGATTCACACTGTGGAATTACCTTGATTCACACTGTGGAATTACGATGATTCTCACTATGTAATTACCGTGATTCTCAGTGTGGTATTACCATGATTCTCACTGTGTAATTACTGTGATTCAATCTGTGGAATTACCGTGATTCTCAATGTGGTATTACCATGATTCGCACTGTGTAATTACTGTGATTCACTCTGTGGAATTACCGTGATTCTCAGTGTGGAATTACCATGATTCACACTGTGTACTTACCGTGATTCACACTTTGGAATTACCGTGATTCTCAGTGTGGAATTACCATGATTCTCAGTTTCAAATTACCATGTTTCGCACTGTGGAATTAGCGTTATTCTCAGTGTGTTATTACCGTTATTCTCACTGTGTAATTACCTTGAATAACACTGTGGTATTTCCGTGATTTGCAATGTGGAATTACCATGATTTAAACTGTGGAATTACCGTGATTCACACTGTGGAATTACCGTGACTCTCACTGTGTAAATACCGTAATTCATACTGTGCAATTACGGTGATTCACACTGTGGAATTACCTTGATTCACACTGTGGAATTACCGTGATTCTCAGTGTGGTATTACTGTGATTCACACTGTGTAATTACCGTGATACTCAGTGTGGTATTACCACGATTCTCACTCTGCACTTCCTGTGATTCACTCTGTGGAATTACTGTTATTCTCAGTGTGGTATTACCATGATTCTCAGTGTGTTGTTACCGTGATTCACACTGTGGAATTACTGTGATTCACTCTTTGGAATTTCCGTGATTTTCACTGTGGAATTACCATGATTTAAACTGTGGAATTACCGTGATGCACACTGTGGAATTACCGTGACTCTCACTGTGTAAATACCGTAATTCATACTGTGGAATTACGGTGATTCACACTGTGGAATTACCTTGATTCACACTGTGGAATTACGATGATTCTCACTATGTAATTACCGTGATTCACAGTGTGGTATTACCATGATTCTCACTGTGTAATTACTGTGATTCAATCTGTGGAATTACCGTGATTCTCAATGTGGTATTACCATGATTCGCACTGTGTAATTACTGTGATTCACTCTGTGGAATTACCGTGATTCTCAGTGTGGAATTACCATGATTCACACTGTGTACTTACCGTGATTCACACTTTGGAATTACCGTGATTCTCAGTGTGGAATTACCATGATTCTCAGTTTCAAATTACCATGTTTCGCACTGTGGAATTAGCGTTATTCTCAGTGTGTTATTACCGTTATTCTCACTGTGTAATTACCTTGAATAACACTGTGGTATTTCCGTGATTTGCAATGTGGAATTACCATGATTTAAACTGTGGAATTACCGTGATTCACACTGTGGAATTACCGTGACTCTCACTGTGTAAATACCGTAATTCATACTGTGGAATTACGGTGATTCACACTGTGGAATTACCTTGATTCACACTGTGGAATTACCGTGATTCTCACTGTGAAATTACCATGATTCACACTGTGGAATTACCGTGATTCACACTCTGTAATTACCGTGATTCACACTGTGGAATTACTGTGATTCGCACTGTGGAAATACCATGATTCACACTCTGTATTTACCGTGATTCACACTGTATATTTACCGTGATTCACACTGTGTAAATACCGTGATTCACACTGTGGAATTACCGTGATTCTCAGTGTGGAATTATCGTGATGCACACTGTGAAATTACCGTAATTCGCTCAGCGGAATTATCGTGTTTCACACTGTGGAATTACCGTGATTCACACTTTGGAATTACTGTGATTCACTGTGTGGAATTACCGTGATTTGCTCAGTGGAATTACCGTGATTCACAGTGTGGAATACCATGATTCACAGTGTGCGATTACCGTGATTCACACTGTGGTATTACCGTGATTCACACTGTGGAATTACCATGATTCGCACTGTGGAATTACCGTGATTCGCACTGTGGAATTACCGTGATTCACACTTTTGAATTACCTTGATTCTCACTGTTATTACCGTGATTCGCACTGTGGAACTACCGTGATTCTCAGTGTGGTATTACCATGATTCGCACTGTGGGTTTACCGTGATTCTCAGTGTGGTATTACCGTCACTCGCACTGAGGAATTGCCATGATTCGCACTGTGAAATTGCCATGATTCGCACTGTGGAATTACCATGATTCTCAGTGTGTTATTACCGTGATTCACACTGTGGAATTACCATGATACTGAGTTTGTACATACCGTTATTCACACTGTAAAATTGCCATGAATCACACAGTGGAATTACCGTGATTGACACTGTGGAATTACCGTGATTCTCAGTGTGTTATTACCGTGATTCGCACTGTGGAATTACCGTGATACTCAGTGAGTTATTACCATGATTCACACTGTGTAATTACTGTGATTCACTCTGTAGAATTACCTTGATTCTCAGTGTGGTATTACCACGATTCTCACTGTGTAATTACTTTGATTCACTCTGTGGAATTACCGTGATTCTCAGTGTGGTATTACCATGATTCTCCCTGTCTAATTACGGTGATTCACTCTGTGGAATTACCGTGATTCTCAGTGTGGTATTACCATCGTTCTCACTGTGCAATTAACGTAATTCACTCTGTGGAATTACCGTGATTCTCAGTGTGGAATTACCGTGATTCAGACTGTGGAATTACTGTGATTCACTCTGTGGAATTACCGTGATTCTCAGTGTGGTATTACTGTGATTTGCACTGTGGAATTACCGTGATTCACACTGTGGAATTACCATGATTCTCAGTGTGTTATTACTGAGATTCGCACAGTGGAATTACCATCATTCTCAGTGTGGTATTACCGTGATTCACACTGTGTAATTGCCCTGATTCACTCTTTGGAATTACCGTTATTCTCAGTTTGGTATTACTGTGATTCGCACTGTGGAATTACAGTGATTCACCCTTTGGAATTATCGTGAATCTCAGTGTGGTATTACCGTGATTCACACTTTGCAATTACCGTGATTCTCAGTGTGGAATTACCATGATTCACACTGTGGAATTACTGTGGTTCACTCTGTGGAATTACTGTGATTCTCAGTGTGGTATTACTCTGATTTGCACTGTGGAATTACCGTGATTCACACTGTGGAATTACCATGATTCTCAGTGTGCTATTACTGTGATTCGCACTGTGGAATTACCGTGATTCACACTGTGGAATTACCATGATTCTCAGTGTGTTATTACCGTGATTCACACAGTGGAATTACCGTCATTCTCAGTGTGGTATTACCGTGATTCACACTGTGTAATTACCCTGATTCACACTTTGGAATTACCGTTATTCTCAGTTTGGTATTACTGTGATTCGCACTGTGGAATTACAATGATTCACCCTTTGGAATTACCGTGAATCTCAGTGTGGTATTACCGTGATTCACACTTTGGAATTACCGTGATTCTCAGTGTGGAATTACCATGATTCACACTGTGGAATTACTGTGATTCACTCTGTGGAATTACTGTGATTCTCAGTGTGGTATTACTCTGATTTGCACTGTGGAATTACCGTGATTCACACTGTGGAATTACCATGATTCTCAGTGTGGTATTACTGTGATTCGCACTGTGGAATTACCGTGATTCACACTGTGGAATTACCAAGATTCTTAGTGTGGTATTACCGTGATTCACACTGTGGCATTACCATGATTCTCAGTGTGTTGTTACCGTGATTCACACTGTGGAATTACCATGATTCTCCCTGTGTAATTTCCGTGATTCACTCTGTGGAATTACCGTGATTCTCAGTGTGGTATTACCATGGTTCTCACTGCCTAATTACCGTAATTCACTCTGTGGAATTACCGTGATTCTCAGTGTGGTATTACTGTGATTCGCACTGTGGAATTACCGTGATTCACACTGTGGAATTACCATGATTCTCAGTGTGGTATTACTGTGATTCACACTGTGGAATTACCGTGATTCACACTGTGGAATTACCATGATTCTCAGTGTGGTATTACCGTGATTCACACTGTGGAATTACCATGATTCGCACTGTGGAATTACCGTGATTCACACTGTGGAATTACCGTGATTCACACTTTTGAATTACCGTGATTCTCACTGTTATTACCGTGATTCGCACTGTGGAACTACCGTGATTCTCAGTGTGGTATTACCATGATTCGCACTGTGGGTTTACCGTGATTCTCAGTGTGGTATTACCGTCACTCGCACTGAGGAATTGCCATGATTCGCACTGTGAAATTGCCATGATTCGCACTGTGGAATTACCATGATTCTCAGTGTGTTATTACCGTGATTCACACTGTGGAATTACCATGATACTGAGTTTGTACATACCGTTATTCACACTGTAAAATTGCCATGAATCACACAGTGGAATTACAGTGATTGACACTGTGGAATTACCGTGATTCTCAGTGTGTTATTACCGTGATTCGCACTGTGGAATTACCGTGATACTCAGTGAGTTATTACCATGATTCACACTGTGGAATTACCGTGATTCATACTGTGGAATTACCATGATTCTCTGTGTGGTATTACCGTGATTCACACTGTGGCATTACCATGATTCTCAGTGTGTTATTACCGAGATTCAGAATGTGGAATTACCGTGATTCTCAGTGTGGTATTACCGTGATTCACACTGTGGAATTACCGTGATTCACTCTGTGGAATTACCGTGATTCTCAGTGTGGTATTACTGTGATTCACACTGTGTAATTACCGTGATACTCAGTGTGGTATTACCACGATTCTCACTCTGCACTTCCTGTGATTCACTCTGTGGAATTACTGTTATTCTCAGTGTGGTATTACCATGATTCTCAGTGTGTTGTTACCGTGATTCACACTGTGGAATTACTGTGATTCACTCTGTGGAATTTCCGTGATTTTCACTGTGGAATTACCATGATTTAAACTGTGGAATTACCGTGACTCTCACTGTGGAATTACCGTGACTCTCACTGTGTAAATACCGTAATTCATACTGTGGAATTACGGTGATTCACACTGTGGAATTACCTTGATTCACACTGTGGAATTACGATGATTCTCACTATGTAATTACCGTGGTTCACAGTGTGGTATTACCATGATTCTCACTGTGTAATTACTGTGATTCAATCTGTGGAATTACCGTGATTCTCAATGTGGTATTACCATGATTCGCACTGTGTAATTACTGTGATTCACTCTGTGGAATTACCGTGATTCTCAGTGTGGAATTACCATGATTCACACTGTGTACTTACCGTGATTCACACTTTGGAATTACCGTGATTCTCAGTGTGGAATTACCATGATTCTCAGTTTCGAATTACCATGATTCGCACTGTGGAATTAGCGTTATTCTCAGTGTGTTATTACCGTTATTCTCACTGTGTAATTACCTTGAATAACACTGTGGTATTTCCGTGATTTTCAATGTGGAATTACCATGATTTAAACTGTGGAATTACCGTGATTCACACTGTGGAATTACCGTGACTCTCACTGTGTAAATACCGTAATTCATACTGTGGAATTACGGTGATTCACACTGTGGAATTACCTTGATTCACACTGTGGAATTACCGTGATTCTCACTGTGAAATTACCTTGATTCACACTGTGGAATTACCGTGATTCGCACTCTGTAATTACCGTGATTCACACTGTGGAATTACTGTGATTCGCACTGTGGAAATACCATGATTCACACTCTGTATTTAGAGTGATTCGCACTGTATATTTACCGTGATTCACACTGTGTAAATACCATGATTCACACTGTGGAATTACCGTGCTTCTCAGTGTGGAATTATCATGATGTGCTCAGTGGAATTACCGTGATTCACAGTGTGGAATACCATGATTCACAGTGTGCGATTACCGTGATTAACACTGTGGTATTACCGTGATTCACACTGTGGAAATACCATGATTCACACTCTGTATTTAGAGTGATTCGCACTGTATATTTACCGTGATTCACACTGTGTAAATACCGTGATTCACACTGTGGAATTACCGTGATTCTCAGTGTGGAATTATCGTGATGCACACTGTGTAATTACCGCAATTCGCTCAGCGGAATTATCGTGTTTCACACTGTGGAATTACCGTGATTCACACTTTGGAATTACTGTGATTCACTGTGTGGAATTACCGTGATTTGCTCAGTGGAATTACCGTGATTCACAGTGTGGAATACCATGATTCACAGTGTGCGATTACCGTGATTCACACTGTGGTATTACCGTGATTCACACTGTGGAATTACCATGATTCGCACTGTGGAATTACCGTGATTCGCACTGTGGAATTACCGTGATTCACACTTTTGAATTACCATGATTCTCACTGTTATTACCTTGATTCGCACTGTGGAACTACCGTGATTCTCAGTGTGGTATTACCATGATTCGCACTGTGGGTTTACCGTGATTCTCAGTGTGGTATTACCGTCACTCGCACTGAGGAATTGCCATGATTCGCACTGTGAAATTGCCATGATTCGCACTGTGGAATTACCATGATTCTCAGTGTGTTATTACCGTGATTCACACTGTGGAATTACCATGATACTGAGTTTGTACATACCGTTATTCACACTGTAAAATTGCCATGAATCACACAGTGGAATTACCGTGATTGACACTGTGGAATTACCGTGATTCTCAGTGTGTTATTACCGTGATTCGCACTGTGGAATTACCGTGATACTCAGTGAGTTATTACCATGATTCACACTGTGGAATTACCGTGATTCATACTGTGGAATTACCATGATTCTCAGTGTGGTATTACCGTGATTCACACTGTGGCATTACCATGATTCTCAGTGTGTTATTACCGAGATTCAGAATGTGGAATTACCGTGATTCTCAGTGTGGTATTACCGTGATTCACACTGTGGAATTACCGTGATTCACTCTGTGGAATTACCGTGATTCTCAGTGTGGTATTACTGTGATTCACACTGTGTAATTACCGTGATACTCAGTGTGGTATTACCACGATTCTCACTCTGCACTTCCTGTGATTCACTCTGTGGAATTACTGTTATTCTCAGTGTGGTATTACCATGATTCTCAGTGTGTTGTTACCGTGATTCACACTGTGGAATTACTGTGATTCACTCTTTGGAATTTCCGTGATTTTCACTGTGGAATTACCATGATTTAAACTGTGGAATTACCGTGATGCACACTGTGGAATTACCGTGACTCTCACTGTGTAAATACCGTAATTCATACTGTGGAATTACGGTGATTCACACTGTGGAATTACCTTGATTCACACTGTGGAATTACGATGATTCTCACTGTGTAATTACCGTGATTCACAGTGTGGTATTACCATGATTCTCACTGTGTAATTACTGTGATTCAATCTGTGGAATTACCGTGATTCTCAATGTGGTATTACCATGATTCGCACTGTGTAATTACTGTGATTCACTCTGTGGAATTACCGTGATTCTCAGTGTGGAATTACCATGATTCACACTGTGTACTTACCGTGATTCACACTTTGGAATTACCGTGATTCTCAGTGTGGAATTACCATGATTCTCAGTTTCAAATTACCATGTTTCGCACTGTGGAATTAGCGTTATTCTCAGTGTGTTATTACCGTTATTCTCACTGTGTAATTACCTTGAATAACACTGTGGTATTTCCGTGATTTGCAATGTGGAATTACCATGATTTAAACTGTGGAATTACCGTGATTCACACTGTGGAATTACCGTGACTCTCACTGTGTAAATACCGTAATTCATACTGTGGAATTACGGTGATTCACACTGTGGAATTACCTTGATTCACACTGTGGAATTACCGTGATTCTCACTGTGAAATTACCATGATTCACACTGTGGAATTACCGTGATTCACACTCTGTAATTACCGTGATTCACACTGTGGAATTACTGTGATTCGCACTTTGGAAATACCATGATTCACACTCTGTATTTACCGTGATTCACACTGTATATTTACCGTGATTCACACTGTGTAAATACCGTGATTCACACTGTGGAATTACCGTGATTCTCAGTGTGGAATTATCGTGATGCACACTGTGTAATTACCGTAATTCGCTCAGCGGAATTATCGTGTTTCACACTGTGGAATTACCGTGATTCACACTTTGGAATTACTGTGATTCACTGTGTGGAATTACCGTGATTTGCTCAGTGGAATTACCGTGATTCACAGTGTGGAATACCATGATTCACAGTGTGCGATTACCGTGATTCACACTGTGGTATTACCATGATTCACACTGTGGAATTACCATGATTCGCACTGTGGAATTACCGTGATTCGCACTGTGGAATTACCGTGATTCACACTTTTGAATTACCTTGATTCTCACTGTTATTACCGTGATTCGCACTGTGGAACTACCGTGATTCTCAGTGTGGTATTACCATGATTCGCACTGTGGGTTTACCGTGATTCTCAGTGTGGTATTACCGTCACTCGCACTGAGGAATTGCCATGATTCGCACTGTGAAATTGCCATGATTCGCACTGTGGAATTACCATGATTCTCAGTGTGTTATTACCGTGATTCACACTGTGGAATTACCATGATACTGAGTTTGTACATACCGTTATTCACACTGTAAAATTGCCATGAATCACACAGTGGAATTACCGTGATTGACACTGTGGAATTACCGTGATTCTCAGTGTGTTATTACCGTGATTCGCACTGTGGAATTACCGTGATACTCAGTGAGTTATTACCATGATTCACACTGTGTAATTACTGTGATTCACTCTGTAGAATTACCTTGATTCTCAGTGTGGTATTACCACGATTCTCACTGTGTAATTACTTTGATTCACTCTGTGGAATTACCGTGATTCTCAGTGTGGTATTACCATGATTCTCCCTGTGAAATTACCGTGATTCACTCTGTGGAATTACCGTGATTCTCAGTGTGGTATTACCATCGTTCTCACTGTGTAATTAACGTAATTCACTCTGTGGAATTACCATGATTCTCAGTGTGGAATTACCATGATTCACACTGAGGAATTACTGTGATTCACTCTGTGGAATTACCATGATTCTCAGTGTGGTATTACTGTGATTCGCACTGTGGAATTACCGTGTTTCACACTGTGGAATTACCATGATTCTCAGTGTGTTATTACCGTGATTCACACAGTGGAATTACCGTCATTCTCAGTGTGGTATTACCGTGATTCACACTGTGTAATTACTGTGATTCACTCTTTGGAATTACCGTTATTCTCAGTTTGGTATTACTGTGATTAACACTGTGGATTTACATTGATTCACCCTTTGGAATTACCGTGAATCTCAGTGTGGTATTACGGTGATTCACACTTTGGAATTACCGTGATTCTCAGTGTGGAATTACCATGATTCACACTGTGGAATTACTGTGATTCACTCTGTGGAATTACCGTGATTCTCAGTGTGGTATTACTGTGATTCGCACTGTGGAATTACCTTGATTCACACTGTGGAATTACCATGATTCTCACTGTGAAATTACCATGATTCACACTGTGGAATTACCGTGATTCACACTCTGTAATTACCGTGATTCACACTGTGGAATTACTGTGATTCGCACTGTGGAAATACCATGATTCACACTCTGTATTTACCGTGATTCACACTGTATATTTACCGTGATTCACACTGTGTAAATACCGTGATTCACACTGTGGAATTACCGTGATTCTCAGTGTGGAATTATCGTGATGCACACTGTGAAATTACCGTAATTCGCTCAGCGGAATTATCGTGTTTCACACTGTGGAATTACCGTGATTCACACTTTGGAATTACCGTGATTCACTGTGTGGAATTACCGTCATTTGCTCAGTGGAATTACCGTGATTCACAGTGTGGAATACCATGATTCACAGTGTGCGATTACCGTGATTCACACTGTGGTATTACCGTGATTCACACTGTGGAATTACCATGATTCGCACTGTGGAATTACCGTGATTCGCACTGTGGAATTACCGTGATTCACACTTTTGAATTACCGTGATTGTCACTGTTATTACCGTGATTTGCACTGTGGAATTACCGTGATTCTCAGTGTGGTATTACCATGATTCGCACTGTGGGTTTACCGTGATTCTCAGTGTGGTATTACCGTCACTCGCACTGAGGAATTGCCATGATTCGCACTGTGAAATTGCCATGATTCGCACTGTGGAATTACCATGATTCTCAGTGTGTTATTACCGTGATTCACACTGTGGAATTACCATGATACTGAGTTTGTACATACCGTTATTCACACTGTAAAATTGCCATGAATCACACAGTGGAATTACCGTGATTGACACTGTGGAATTACCGTGATTCTCAGTGTGTTATTACCGTGATTTGCACTGTGGAATTACCGTGATACTCAGTGAGTTATTACCATGATTCACACTGTGTAATTACTGTGATTCACTCTGTAGAATTACCTTGATTCTCAGTGTGCTATTACCACGATTCTCACTGTGTAATTACTTTGATTCACTCTGTGGAATTACCGTTATTCTCAGTGTGGTATTACCATGATTCTCCCTGTCTAATTACGGTGATTCACTCTGTGGAATTACCGTGATTCTCAGTGTGGTATTACCATCGTTCTCACTGTGTAATTAACGTAATTCACTCTGTGGAATTACCGTGATTCTCAGTGTGGAATTACCGTGATTCACACTGTGGAATTACTGTGATTCACTCTGTGGAATTACCGTGATTCTCAGTGTGGTATTACTGTGATTTGCACTGTGGAATTACCGTGATTCACACTGTGGAATTACCATGATTCTCAGTGTGTTATTACCGTGATTCGCACAGTGGAATTACCATCATTCTCAGTGTGGTATTACTGTGATTCACACTGTGTAATTGCCCTGATTCACTCTTTGGAATTACCGTTATTCTCAGTTTGGTATTACAGTGATTCGCACTGTGGAATTACAGTGATTCACCCTTTGGAATTATCGTGAATCTCAGTGTGGTATTACCGTGATTCACACTTTGCAATTACCGTGATTCTCAGTGTGGAATTACCATGATTCACACTGTGGAATTACTGTGGTTCACTCTGTGGAATTACTGTGATTCTCAGTGTGGTATTACTGTGATTCGCACTGTGGAATTACCGTGATTCACACTGTGGAATTACCATGATTCTCAGTGTGTTATTACCGTGATTCACACAGTGGAATTACCGTCATTCTCAGTGTGGTATTACCGTCATTCACACTGTGTAATTACCCTGATTCACACTTTGGAATTACCGTTATTCTCAGTTTGGTATTACTGTGATTCGCACTGTGGCATTACAATGATTCACCCTTTGGAATTACCGTGAATCTCAGTGTGGTATTACCGTGATTCACACTTTGGAATTACCGTGATTCTCAGTGTGGAATTACCATGATTCACACTGTGGAATTACTGTGATTCACTCTGTGGAATTACTGTGATTCTCAGTGTGGTATTACTCTGATTTGCACTGTGGAATTACCGTGATTCACACTGTGGAATTACCATGATTCTCAGTGTGGTATTACTGTGATTCGCACTGTGGAATTACCGTGATTCACACTGTGGAATCACCATGATTCTTAGTGTGGTATTACCGTGATTCACACTGTGGCATTACCATGATTCTCAGTGTGTTGTTACCGTGATTCACACTGTGGAATTACCATGATTCTCCCTGTGTAATTTCCGTGATTCACTCTGTGGAATTACCGTGATTCTCAGTGTGGTATTACCATGGTTCTCACTGCCTAATTACCGTAATTCACTCTGTGGAATTACCGTGATTCTCAGTGTGGTATTACTGTGATTCGCACTGTGGAATTACCGTGATTCACTCTGTGGAATTACCGTGATTCTCAGTGTGGAATTATCGTGATGCACACTGTGTAATTACCGCAATTCGCTCAGCGGAATTATCGTGTTTCACACTGTGGAATTACCGTGATTCACACTTTGGAATTACTGTGATTCACTGTGTGGAATTACCGTGATTTGCTCAGTGGAATTACCGTGATTCACAGTGTGGAATACCATGATTCACAGTGTGCGATTACCGTGATTCACACTGTGGTATTACCGTGATTCACACTGTGGAATTACCATGATTCGCACTGTGGAATTACCGTGATTCGCACTGTGGAATTACCGTGATTCACACTTTTGAATTACCATGATTCTCACTGTTATTACCTTGATTCGCACTGTGGAACTACCGTGATTCTCAGTGTGGTATTACCATGATTCGCACTGTGGGTTTACCGTGATTCTCAGTGTGGTATTACCGTCACTCGCACTGAGGAATTGCCATGATTCGCACTGTGAAATTGCCATGATTCGCACTGTGGAATTACCATGATTCTCAGTGTGTTATTACCGTGATTCACACTGTGGAATTACCATGATACTGAGTTTGTACATACCGTTATTCACACTGTAAAATTGCCATGAATCACACAGTGGAATTACCGTGATTGACACTGTGGAATTACCGTGATTCTCAGTGTGTTATTACCGTGATTCGCACTGTGGAATTACCGTGATACTCAGTGAGTTATTACCATGATTCACACTGTGGAATTACCGTGATTCATACTGTGGAATTACCATGA
Source organism: Isurus oxyrinchus (assembly GCA_026770705.1). Taxonomy (NCBI): domain Eukaryota; kingdom Metazoa; phylum Chordata; class Chondrichthyes; order Lamniformes; family Lamnidae; genus Isurus; species Isurus oxyrinchus. The sequence continues at coordinate 79,354 of JANJGN010001404.1, read as the reverse complement.
TTCTCAGTGTGGTATTACCGTGATTCACACTGTGGCATTACCATGATTCTCAGTGTGTTATTACCGAGATTCAGAATGTGGAATTACCGTGATTCTCAGTGTGGTATTACCGTGATTCACACTGTGGAATTACCGTGATTCACTCTGTGGAATTACCGTGATTCTCAGTGTGGTATTACTGTGATTCACACTGTGTAATTACCGTGATACTCAGTGTGGTATTACCACGATTCTCACTCTGCACTTCCTGTGATTCACTCTGTGGAATTACTGTTATTCTCAGTGTGGTATTACCATGATTCTCAGTGTGTTGTTACCGTGATTCACACTGTGGAATTACTGTGATTCACTCTTTGGAATTTCCGTGATTTTCACTGTGGAATTACCATGATTTAAACTGTGGAATTACCGTGATGCACACTGTGGAATTACCGTGACTCTCACTGTGTAAATACCGTAATTCATACTGTGGAATTACGGTGATTCACACTGTGGAATTACCTTGATTCACACTGTGGAATTACGATGATTCTCACTGTGTAATTACCGTGATTCACAGTGTGGTATTACCATGATTCTCACTGTGTAATTACTGTGATTCAATCTGTGGAATTACCGTGATTCTCAATGTGGTATTACCATGATTCGCACTGTGTAATTACTGTGATTCACTCTGTGGAATTACCGTGATTCTCAGTGTGGAATTACCATGATTCACACTGTGTACTTACCGTGATTCACACTTTGGAATTACCGTGATTCTCAGTGTGGAATTACCATGATTCTCAGTTTCAAATTACCATGTTTCGCACTGTGGAATTAGCGTTATTCTCAGTGTGTTATTACCGTTATTCTCACTGTGTAATTACCTTGAATAACACTGTGGTATTTCCGTGATTTGCAATGTGGAATTACCATGATTTAAACTGTGGAATTACCGTGATTCACACTGTGGAATTACCGTGACTCTCACTGTGTAAATACCGTAATTCATACTGTGGAATTACGGTGATTCACACTGTGGAATTACCTTGATTCACACTGTGGAATTACCGTGATTCTCACTGTGAAATTACCATGATTCACACTGTGGAATTACCGTGATTCACACTCTGTAATTACCGTGATTCACACTGTGGAATTACTGTGATTCGCACTTTGGAAATACCATGATTCACACTCTGTATTTACCGTGATTCACACTGTATATTTACCGTGATTCACACTGTGTAAATACCGTGATTCACACTGTGGAATTACCGTGATTCTCAGTGTGGAATTATCGTGATGCACACTGTGAAATTACCGTAATTCGCTCAGCGGAATTATCGTGTTTCACACTGTGGAATTACCGTGATTCACACTTTGGAATTACTGTGATTCACTGTGTGGAATTACCGTGATTTGCTCAGTGGAATTACCGTGATTCACAGTGTGGAATACCATGATTCACAGTGTGCGATTACCGTGATTCACACTGTGGTATTACCATGATTCACACTGTGGAATTACCATGATTCGCACTGTGGAATTACCGTGATTCGCACTGTGGAATTACCGTGATTCACACTTTTGAATTACCTTGATTCTCACTGTTATTACCGTGATTCGCACTGTGGAACTACCGTGATTCTCAGTGTGGTATTACCATGATTCGCACTGTGGGTTTACCGTGATTCTCAGTGTGGTATTACCGTCACTCGCACTGAGGAATTGCCATGATTCGCACTGTGAAATTGCCATGATTCGCACTGTGGAATTACCATGATTCTCAGTGTGTTATTACCGTGATTCACACTGTGGAATTACCATGATACTGAGTTTGTACATACCGTTATTCACACTGTAAAATTGCCATGAATCACACAGTGGAATTACCGTGATTGACACTGTGGAATTACCGTGATTCTCAGTGTGTTATTACCGTGATTCGCACTGTGGAATTACCGTGATACTCAGTGAGTTATTACCATGATTCACACTGTGTAATTACTGTGATTCACTCTGTAGAATTACCTTGATTCTCAGTGTGGTATTACCACGATTCTCACTGTGTAATTACTTTGATTCACTCTGTGGAATTACCGTGATTCTCAGTGTGGTATTACCATGATTCTCCCTGTGAAATTACCGTGATTCACTCTGTGGAATTACCGTGATTCTCAGTGTGGTATTACCATCGTTCTCACTGTGTAATTAACGTAATTCACTCTGTGGAATTACCATGATTCTCAGTGTGGAATTACCATGATTCACACTGAGGAATTACTGTGATTCACTCTGTGGAATTACCATGATTCTCAGTGTGGTATTACTGTGATTCGCACTGTGGAATTACCGTGTTTCACACTGTGGAATTACCATGATTCTCAGTGTGTTATTACCGTGATTCACACAGTGGAATTACCGTCATTCTCAGTGTGGTATTACCGTGATTCACACTGTGTAATTACTGTGATTCACTCTTTGGAATTACCGTTATTCTCAGTTTGGTATTACTGTGATTAACACTGTGGATTTACATTGATTCACCCTTTGGAATTACCGTGAATCTCAGTGTGGTATTACGGTGATTCACACTTTGGAATTACCGTGATTCTCAGTGTGGAATTACCATGATTCACACTGTGGAATTACTGTGATTCACTCTGTGGAATTACCGTGATTCTCAGTGTGGTATTACTGTGATTCGCACTGTGGAATTACCTTGATTCACACTGTGGAATTACCATGATTCTCACTGTGAAATTACCATGATTCACACTGTGGAATTACCGTGATTCACACTCTGTAATTACCGTGATTCACACTGTGGAATTACTGTGATTCGCACTGTGGAAATACCATGATTCACACTCTGTATTTACCGTGATTCACACTGTATATTTACCGTGATTCACACTGTGTAAATACCGTGATTCACACTGTGGAATTACCGTGATTCTCAGTGTGGAATTATCGTGATGCACACTGTGAAATTACCGTAATTCGCTCAGCGGAATTATCGTGTTTCACACTGTGGAATTACCGTGATTCACACTTTGGAATTACCGTGATTCACTGTGTGGAATTACCGTCATTTGCTCAGTGGAATTACCGTGATTCACAGTGTGGAATACCATGATTCACAGTGTGCGATTACCGTGATTCACACTGTGGTATTACCGTGATTCACACTGTGGAATTACCATGATTCGCACTGTGGAATTACCGTGATTCGCACTGTGGAATTACCGTGATTCACACTTTTGAATTACCGTGATTGTCACTGTTATTACCGTGATTTGCACTGTGGAATTACCGTGATTCTCAGTGTGGTATTACCATGATTCGCACTGTGGGTTTACCGTGATTCTCAGTGTGGTATTACCGTCACTCGCACTGAGGAATTGCCATGATTCGCACTGTGAAATTGCCATGATTCGCACTGTGGAATTACCATGATTCTCAGTGTGTTATTACCGTGATTCACACTGTGGAATTACCATGATACTGAGTTTGTACATACCGTTATTCACACTGTAAAATTGCCATGAATCACACAGTGGAATTACCGTGATTGACACTGTGGAATTACCGTGATTCTCAGTGTGTTATTACCGTGATTTGCACTGTGGAATTACCGTGATACTCAGTGAGTTATTACCATGATTCACACTGTGTAATTACTGTGATTCACTCTGTAGAATTACCTTGATTCTCAGTGTGCTATTACCACGATTCTCACTGTGTAATTACTTTGATTCACTCTGTGGAATTACCGTTATTCTCAGTGTGGTATTACCATGATTCTCCCTGTCTAATTACGGTGATTCACTCTGTGGAATTACCGTGATTCTCAGTGTGGTATTACCATCGTTCTCACTGTGTAATTAACGTAATTCACTCTGTGGAATTACCGTGATTCTCAGTGTGGAATTACCGTGATTCACACTGTGGAATTACTGTGATTCACTCTGTGGAATTACCGTGATTCTCAGTGTGGTATTACTGTGATTTGCACTGTGGAATTACCGTGATTCACACTGTGGAATTACCATGATTCTCAGTGTGTTATTACCGTGATTCGCACAGTGGAATTACCATCATTCTCAGTGTGGTATTACTGTGATTCACACTGTGTAATTGCCCTGATTCACTCTTTGGAATTACCGTTATTCTCAGTTTGGTATTACAGTGATTCGCACTGTGGAATTACAGTGATTCACCCTTTGGAATTATCGTGAATCTCAGTGTGGTATTACCGTGATTCACACTTTGCAATTACCGTGATTCTCAGTGTGGAATTACCATGATTCACACTGTGGAATTACTGTGGTTCACTCTGTGGAATTACTGTGATTCTCAGTGTGGTATTACTGTGATTCGCACTGTGGAATTACCGTGATTCACACTGTGGAATTACCATGATTCTCAGTGTGTTATTACCGTGATTCACACAGTGGAATTACCGTCATTCTCAGTGTGGTATTACCGTCATTCACACTGTGTAATTACCCTGATTCACACTTTGGAATTACCGTTATTCTCAGTTTGGTATTACTGTGATTCGCACTGTGGCATTACAATGATTCACCCTTTGGAATTACCGTGAATCTCAGTGTGGTATTACCGTGATTCACACTTTGGAATTACCGTGATTCTCAGTGTGGAATTACCATGATTCACACTGTGGAATTACTGTGATTCACTCTGTGGAATTACTGTGATTCTCAGTGTGGTATTACTCTGATTTGCACTGTGGAATTACCGTGATTCACACTGTGGAATTACCATGATTCTCAGTGTGGTATTACTGTGATTCGCACTGTGGAATTACCGTGATTCACACTGTGGAATCACCATGATTCTTAGTGTGGTATTACCGTGATTCACACTGTGGCATTACCATGATTCTCAGTGTGTTGTTACCGTGATTCACACTGTGGAATTACCATGATTCTCCCTGTGTAATTTCCGTGATTCACTCTGTGGAATTACCGTGATTCTCAGTGTGGTATTACCATGGTTCTCACTGCCTAATTACCGTAATTCACTCTGTGGAATTACCGTGATTCTCAGTGTGGTATTACTGTGATTCGCACTGTGGAATTACCGTGATTCACTCTGTGGAATTACCGTGATTCTCAGTGTGGTATTACTGTGATTCACACTGTGTAATTACCGTGATACTCAGTGTGGTATTACCACGATTCTCACTCTGCACTTCCTGTGATTCACTCTGTGGAATTACTGTTATTCTCAGTGTGGTATTACCATGATTCTCAGTGTGTTGTTACCGTGATTCACACTGTGGAATTAATGTGATTCACTCTGTGGAATTTCCGTGATTTTCACTGTGGAATTACCATGATTTAAACTGTGGAATTACCGTGATGCACACTGTGGAATTACCGTGACTCTCACTGTGTAAATACCGTAATTCATACTGTGGAATTACGGTGATTCACACTGTGGAATTACCTTGATTCACACTGTGGAATTACGATGATTCTCACTATGTAATTACCGTGGTTCACAGTGTGGTATTACCATGATTCTCACTGTGTAATTACTGTGATTCAATCTGTGGAATTACCGTGATTCTCAATGTGGTATTACCATGATTCGCACTGTGTAATTACTGTGATTCACTCTGTGGAATTACCGTGATTCTCAGTGTGGAATTACCATGATTCACACTGTGTACTTACCGTGATTCACACTTTGGAATTACCGTGATTCTCAGTGTGGAATTACCATGATTCTCAGTTTCGAATTACCATGATTCGCACTGTGGAATTAGCGTTATTCTCAGTGTGTTATTACCGTTATTCTCACTGTGTAATTACCTTGAATAACACTGTGGTATTTCCGTGATTTTCAATGTGGAATTACCATGATTTAAACTGTGGAATTACCGTGATTCACACTGTGGAATTACCGTGACTCTCACTGTGTAAATACCGTAATTCAAACTGTGGAATTACGGTGATTCACACTGTGGAATTACCTTGATTCACACTGTGGAATTACCGTGATTCTCACTGTGAAATTACCATGATTCACACTGTGGAATTACCGTGATTCGCACTCTGTAATTACCGTGATTCACACTGTGGAATTACTGTGATTCGCACTGTGGAAATACCATGATTCACACTCTGTATATAGAGTGATTCGCACTGTATATTTACCGTGATTCACACTGTGTAAATACCATGATTCACACTGTGGAATTACCGTGCTTCTCAGTGTGGAATTATCGTGATGTGCTCAGTGGAATTACCGTGATTCACAGTGTGGAATACCATGATTCACAGTGTGCGATTACCGTGATTAACACTGTGGTATTACCGTGATTCACACTGTGGAAATACCATGATTCACACTCTGTATTTAGAGTGATTCGCACTGTATATTTACCGTGATTCACACTGTGTAAATACCGTGATTCACACTGTGGAATTACCGTGATTCTCAGTGTGGAATTATCGTGATGCACACTGTGAAATTACCGCAATTCGCTCAGCGGAATTATCGTGTTTCACACTGTGGAATTATCGTGATTCACACTTTGGAATTACTGTGATTCACTGTGTGGAATTACCGTGATTTGCTCAGTGGAATTACCGTGATTCACAGTGTGGAATACCATGATTCACAGTGTGCGATTATCGTGATTCACACTGTGGTATTACCGTGATTCACACTGTGGAATTACCATGATTCGCACTGTGGAATTACCGTGATTCGCACTGTGGAATTACCGTGATTCACACTTTTGAATTACCTTGATTCTCACTGTTATTACCGTGATTCACACTGTGGAACTACTGTGATTCTCAGTGTGGTATTACCATGATTCGCACTGTGGGTTTACCGTGATTCTCAGTGTGGTATTACCGTCACTCGCACTGAGGAATTGCCATGATTCGCACTGTGAAATTGCCATGATTCGCACTGTGGAATTACCATGATTCTCAGTGTGTTATTACCGTGATTCACACTGTGGAATTACCATGATACTGAGTTTGTACATACCGTTATTCACACTGTAAAATTGCCATGAATCACACAGTGGAATTACCGTGATTGACACTGTGGAATTACCGTGATTCTCAGTGTGTTATTACCGTGATTCGCACTGTGGAATTACCGTGATACTCAGTGAGTTATTACCATGATTCACACTGTGTAATTACTGTGATTCACTCTGTAGAATTACCTTGATTCTCAGTGTGGTATTACCACGATTCTCACTGTGTAATTACTTTGATTCACTCTGTGGAATTACCGTGATTCTCAGTGTGGTATTACCATGATTCTCCCTGTGAAATTACCGTGATTCACTCTGTGGAATTACCGTGATTCTCAGTGTGGTATTACCATCGTTCTCACTGCGTAATTAACGTAATTCACTCTGTGGAATTACCGTGATTCTCAGTGTGGAATTACCATGATTCACACTGAGGAATTACTGTGATTCACTCTGTGGAATTACCATGATTCTCAGTGTGGTATTACTGTGATTCGCACTGTGGAATTACCGTGTTTCACACTGTGGAATTACCATGATTCTCAGTGTGTTATTACCGTGATTCACACAGTGGAATTACCGTCATTCTCAGTGTGGTATTACCGTGATTCACACTGTGTAATTACCGTGATTCACTCTTTGGAATTACCGTTATTCTCAGTTTGGTATTACTGTGATTAACACTGTGGATTTACAGTGATTCACCCTTTGGAATTACCGTGAATCTCAGTGTGGTATTACGGTGATTCACACTTTGGAATTACCGTGATTCTCAGTGTGGAATTACCATGATTCACACTGTGGAATTACTGTGATTCACTCTGTGGAATTACCGTGATTCTCAGTGTGGTATTACTGTGATTCGCACTGTGGAATTACCTTGATTCACACTGTGGAATTACCATGATTCTCACTGTGAAATTACCATGATTCACACTGTGGAATTACCGTGATTCACACTCTGTAATTACCGTGATTCACACTGTGGAATTACTGTGATTCGCACTGTGGAAATACCATGATTCACACTCTGTATTTACCGTGATTCACACTGTATATTTACCGTGATTCACACTGTGTAAATACCGTGATTCACACTGTGGAATTACCGTGATTCTCAGTGTGGAATTATCGTGATGCACACTGTGAAATTACCGTAATTCGCTCAGCGGAATTATCGTGTTTCACACTGTGGAATTACCGTGATTCACACTTTGGAATTACCGTGATTCACTGTGTGGAATTACCGTGATTTGCTCAGTGGAATTACCGTGATTCACAGTGTGGAATACCATGATTCACAGTGTGCGATTACCGTGATTCACACTGTGGTATTACCGTGATTCACACTGTGGAATTACCATGATTCGCACTGTGGAATTACCGTGATTCGCACTGTGGAATTACCGTGATTCACACTTTTGAATTACCGTGATTCTCACTGTTTTTACCGTGATTCGCACTGTGGAATTACCGTGATTCTCACTGTGGTATTACCATGATTCGCACTGTGGGTTTACCGTGATTCTCAGTGTGGTATTACCGTCACTCGCACTGAGGAATTGCCATGATTCGCACTGTGAAATTGCCATGATTCGCACTGTGGAATTACCATGATTCTCAGTGTGTTATTACCGTGATTCACAATGTGGAATTACCATGATACTGAGTTTGTACATACCGTTATTCACACTGTAAAATTGCCATGAATCACACAGTGGAATTACGCTGATTGACACTGTGGAATTACCGTGATTCTCAGTGTGGAATTATCGTGATGCACACTGTGAAATTACCGCAATTCGCTCAGCGGAATTATCGTGTTTCACACTGTGGAATTACCGTGATTCACACTTTGGAATTACTGTGATTCACTGTGTGGAATTACCGTGATTTGCTCAGTGGAATTACCGTGATTCACAGTGTGGAATACCATGATTCACAGTGTGCGATTACCGTGATTCACACTGTGGTATTACCGTGATTCACACTGTGGAATTACCATGATTCGCACTGTGGAATTACCGTGATTCGCACTGTGGAATTACCGTGATTCACACTTTTGAATTACCTTGATTCTCACTGTTATTACCGTGATTCACACTGTGGAACTACCGTGATTCTCAGTGTGGTATTACCATGATTCGCACTGTGGGTTTACCGTGATTCTCAGTGTGGTATTACCGTCACTCGCACTGAGGAATTGCCATGATTCGCACTGTGAAATTGCCATGATTCGCACTGTGGAATTACCATGATTCTCAGTGTGTTATTACCGTGATTCACACTGTGGAATTACCATGATACTGAGTTTGTACATACCGTTATTCACACTGTAAAATTGCCATGAATCACACAGTGGAATTACCGTGATTGACACTGTGGAATTACCGTGATTCTCAGTGTGTTATTACCGTGATTCGCACTGTGGAATTACCGTGATACTCAGTGAGTTATTACCATGATTCACACTGTGTAATTACTGTGATTCACTCTGTAGAATTACCTTGATTCTCAGTGTGGTATTACCACGATTCTCACTGTGTAATTACTTTGATTCACTCTGTGGAATTACCGTGATTCTCAGTGTGGTATTACCATGATTCTCCCTGTGAAATTACCGTGATTCACTCTGTGGAATTACCGTGATTCTCAGTGTGGTATTACCATCGTTCTCACTGCGTAATTAACGTAATTCACTCTGTGGAATTACCGTGATTCTCAGTGTGGAATTACCATGATTCACACTGAGGAATTACTGTGATTCACTCTGTGGAATTACCATGATTCTCAGTGTGGTATTACTGTGATTCGCACTGTGGAATTACCGTGTTTCACACTGTGGAATTACCATGATTCTCAGTGTGTTATTACCGTGATTCACACAGTGGAATTACCGTCATTCTCAGTGTGGTATTACCGTGATTCACACTGTGTAATTACCGTGATTCACTCTTTGGAATTACCGTTATTCTCAGTTTGGTATTACTGTGATTAACACTGTGGATTTACAGTGATTCACCCTTTGGAATTACCGTGAATCTCAGTGTGGTATTACGGTGATTCACACTTTGGAATTACCGTGATTCTCAGTGTGGAATTACCATGATTCACACTGTGGAATTACTGTGATTCACTCTGTGGAATTACCGTGATTCTCAGTGTGGTATTACTGTGATTCGCACTGTGGAATTACCTTGATTCACACTGTGGAATTACCATGATTCTCACTGTGAAATTACCATGATTCACACTGTGGAATTACCGTGATTCACACTCTGTAATTACCGTGATTCACACTGTGGAATTACTGTGATTCGCACTGTGGAAATACCATGATTCACACTCTGTATTTACCGTGATTCACACTGTATATTTACCGTGATTCACACTGTGTAAATACCGTGATTCACACTGTGGAATTACCGTGATTCTCAGTGTGGAATTATCGTGATGCACACTGTGAAATTACCGTAATTCGCTCAGCGGAATTATCGTGTTTCACACTGTGGAATTACCGTGATTCACACTTTGGAATTACCATGATTCACTGTGTGGAATTACCGTGATTTGCTCAGTGGAATTACCGTGATTCACAGTGTGGAATACCATGATTCACAGTGTGCGATTACCGTGATTCACACTGTGGTATTACCGTGATTCACACTGTGGAATTACCATGATTCGCACTGTGGAATTACCGTGATTCGCACTGTGGAATTACCGTGATTCACACTTTTGAATTACCGTGATTCTCACTGTTTTTACCGTGATTCGCACTGTGGAATTACCGTGATTCTCAGTGTGGTATTACCATGATTCGCACTGTGGGTTTACCGTGATTCTCAGTGTGGTATTACCGTCACTCGCACTGAGGAATTGCCATGATTCGCACTGTGAAATTGCCATGATTCGCACTGTGGAATTACCATGATTCTCAGTGTGTTATTACCGTGATTCACAATGTGGAATTACCATGATACTGAGTTTGTACATACCGTTATTCACACTGTAAAATTGCCATGAATCACACAGTGGAATTACGCTGATTGACACTGTGGAATTACCGTGATTCTCAGTGTGGAATTATCGTGATGCACACTGTGAAATTACCGCAATTCGCTCAGCGGAATTATCGTGTTTCACACTGTGGAATTACCGTGATTCACACTTTGGAATTACTGTGATTCACTGTGTGGAATTACCGTGATTTGCTCAGTGGAATTACCGTGATTCACAGTGTGGAATACCATGATTCACAGTGTGCGATTACCGTGATTCACACTGTGGTATTACCGTGATTCACACTGTGGAATTACCATGATTCGCACTGTGGAATTACCGTGATTCGCACTGTGGAATTACCGTGATTCACACTTTTGAATTACCTTGATTCTCACTGTTATTACCGTGATTCACACTGTGGAACTACCGTGATTCTCAGTGTGGTATTACCATGATTCGCACTGTGGGTTTACCGTGATTCTCAGTGTGGTATTACCGTCACTCGCACTGAGGAATTGCCATGATTCGCACTGTGAAATTGCCATGATTCGCACTGTGGAATTACCATGATTCTCAGTGTGTTATTATCGTGATTCACACTGTGGAATTACCATGATACTGAGTTTGTACATACCGTTATTCACACTGTAAAATTGCCATGAATCACACAGTGGAATTACCGTGATTGACACTGTGGAATTACCGTGATTCTCAGTGTGTTATTACCGTGATTCGCACTGTGGAATTACCGTGATACTCAGTGAGTTATTACCATGATTCACACTGTGTAATTACTGTGATTCACTCTGTAGAATTACCTTGATTCTCAGTGTGGTATTACCACGATTCTCACTGTGTAATTACTTTGATTCACTCTGTGGAATTACCGTGATTCTCAGTGTGGTATTGCCATGATTCTCCCTGTGAAATTACCGTGATTCACTCTGTGGAATTACCGTGATTCTCAGTGTGGTATTACCATCGTTCTCATTGTGTAATTAACGTAATTCACTCTGTGGAATTACCGTGATTCTCAGTGTGGAATTACCATGATTCACACTGAGGAATTACTGTGATTCACTCTGTGGAATTACCATGATTCTCAGTGTGGTATTACTGTGATTCGCACTGTGGAATTACCGTGTTTCACACTGTGGAATTACCATGATTCTCAGTGTGTTATTACCGTGATTCACACAGTGGAATTACCGTCATTCTCAGTGTGGTATTACCGTGATTCACACTGTGTAATTACCGTGATTCACTCTTTGGAATTACCGTTATTCTCAGTTTGGTATTACTGTGATTAACACTGTGGATTTACAGTGATTCACCCTTTGGAATTACCGTGAATCTCAGTGTGGTATTACGGTGATTCACACTTTGGAATTACCGTGATTCTCAGTGTGGAATTACCATGATTCACACTGTGGAATTACTGTGATTCACTCTGTGGAATTACCGTGATTCTCAGTGTGGTATTACTGTGATTCGCACTGTGGAATTACCTTGATTCACACTGTGGAATTACCATGATTCTCACTGTGAAATTACCATGATTCACACTGTGGAATTACCGTGATTCACACTCTGTAATTACCGTGATTCACACTGTGGAATTACTGTGATTCGCACTGTGGAAATTCCATGATTCACACTCTGTATTCACCGTGATTCACACTGTATATTTACCGTGATTCACACTGTGTAAATGCCGTGATTCACACTGTGGAATTACCGTGATTCTCAGTGTGGAATTATCGTGATGCACACTGTGAAATTACCGTAATTCGCTCAGCGGAATTATCGTGTTTCACACTGTGGAATTACCGTGATTCACACTTTGGAATTACCGTGATTCACTGTGTGGAATTACCGTCATTTGCTCAGTGGAATTACCGTGATTCACAGTGTGGAATACCATGATTCACAGTGTGCGATTACCGTGATTCACACTGTGGTATTACCGTGATTCACACTGTGGAATTACCATGATTCGCACTGTGGAATTACCGTGATTCGCACTGTGGAATTACCGTGATTCACACTTTTGAATTACCGTGATTCTCACTGTTATTACCGTGATTCGCACTGTGGAATTACTGTGATTCTCAGTGTGGTATTACCATGATTCGCACTGTGGGTTTACCGTGATTCTCAGTGTGGTATTACCGTCACTCGCACTGAGGAATTGCCATGATTCGCACTGTGAAATTGCCATGATTCGCACTGTGGAATTACCATGATTCTCAGTGTGTTATTACCGTGATTCACACTGTGGAATTACCATGATACTGAGTTTGTACATACCGTTATTCACACTGTAAAATTGCCATGAATCACACAGTGGAATTACCGAGATTGACACTGTGGAATTACCGTGATTCACACTTTTGAATTACCTTGATTCTCACTGTTATTACCGTGATTCACACTGTGGAACTACCGTGATTCTCAGTGTGGTATTACCATGATTCGCACTGTGGGTTTACCGTGATTCTCAGTGTGGTATTACCGTCACTCGCACTGAGGAATTGCCATGATTCGCACTGTGAAATTGCCATGATTCGCACTGTGGAATTACCATGATTCTCAGTGTGTTATTACCGTGATTCACACTGTGGAATTACCATGATACTGAGTTTGTACATACCGTTATTCACACTGTAAAATTGCCATGAATCACACAGTGGAATTACCGTGATTGACACTGTGGAATTACCGTGATTCTCAGTGTGTTATTACCGTGATTCGCACTGTGGAATTACCGTGATACTCAGTGAGTTATTACCATGATTCACACTGTGTAATTACTGTGATTCACTCTGTAGAATTACCTTGATTCTCAGTGTGGTATTACCACGATTCTCACTGTGTAATTACTTTGATTCACTCTGTGGAATTACCGTGATTCTCAGTGTGGTATTACCATGATTCTCCCTGTGAAATTACCGTGATTCACTCTGTGGAATTACCGTGATTCTCAGTGTGGTATTACCATCGTTCTCACTGTGTAATTAACGTAATTCACTCTGTGCAATTACCGTGATTCTCAGTGTGGAATTACCATGATTCACACTGAGGAATTACTGTGATTCACTCTGTGGAATTACCATGATTCTCAGTGTGGTATTACTGTGATTCGCACTGTGGAATTACCGTGTTTCACACTGTGGAATTACCATGATTCTCAGTGTGTTATTACCGTGATTCACACAGTGGAATTACCGTCATTCTCAGTGTGGTATTACCGTGATTCACACTGTGTAATTACCGTGATTCACTCTTTGGAATTACCGTTATTCTCAGTTTGGTATTACTGTGATTAACACTGTGGATTTACAGTGATTCACCCTTTGGAATTACCGTGAATCTCAGTGTGGTATTACGGTGATTCACACTTTGGAATTACCGTGATTCTCAGTGTGGAATTACCATGATTCACACTGTGGAATTACTGTGATTCACTCTGTGGAATTACCGTGATTCTCAGTGTGGTATTACTGTGATTCGCACTGTGGAATTACCTTGATTCACACTGTGGAATTACCATGATTCACACTGTGAAATTACCATGATTCACACTGTGGAATTACCGTGATTCACACTCTGTAATTACCGTGATTCACACTGTGGAATTACTGTGATTCGCACTGTGGAAATACCATGATTCACACTCTGTATTTACCGTGATTCACACTGTATATTTACCGTGATTCACACTGTGTAAATACCGTGATTCACACTGTGGAATTACCGTGATTCTCAGTGTGGAATTATCGTGATGCACACTGTGAAATTACCGTAATTCGCTCAGCGGAATTATCGTGTTTCACACTGTGGAATTACCGTGATTCACACTTTGGAATTACCGTGATTCACTGTGTGGAATTACCGTGATTTGCTCAGTGGAATTACCGTGATTCACAGTGTGGAATAGCATGATTCACAGTGTGCGATTACCGTGATTCACACTGTGGTATTACCGTGATTCACACTGTGGAATTACCATGATTCGCACTGTGGAATTACCGTGATTCGCACTGTGGAATTACCGTGATTCACACTTTTGAATTACCGTGATTCTCACTGTTATTACCGTGATTCGCACTGTGGAATTACCGTGATTCTCAGTGTGGTATTACCATGATTCGCACTGTGGGTTTACCGTGATTCTCAGTGTGGTATTACCGTCACTCGCACTGAGGAATTGCCATGATTCGCACTGTGAAATTGCCATGATTCGCACTGTGGAATTACCATGATTCTCAGTGTGTTATTACCGTGATTCACACTGTGGAATTACCATGATACTGAGTTTGTACATACCGTTATTCACACTGTAAAATTGCCATGAATCACACAGTGGAATTACCGTGATTGACACTGTGGAATTACCGTGATTCTCAGTGTGGAATTATCGTGATGCACACTGTGAAATTACCGCAATTCGCTCAGCGGAATTATCGTGTTTCACACTGTGGAATTACCGTGATTCACACTTTGGAATTACTGTGATTCACTGTGTGGAATTACCGTGATTTGCTCAGTGGAATTACCGTGATTCACAGTGTGGAATACCATGATTCACAGTGTGCGATTACCGTGATTCACACTGTGGTATTACCGTGATTCACACTGTGGAATTACCATGATTCGCACTGTGGAATTACCGTGATTCGCACTGTGGAATTACCATGATTCACACTTTTGAATTACCTTGATTCTCACTGTTATTACCGTGATTCACACTGTGGAACTACCGTGATTCTCAGTGTGGTATTACCATGATTCGCACTGTGGGTTTACCGTGATTCTCAGTGTGGTATTACCGTCACTCGCACTGAGGAATTGCCATGATTTGCACTGTGAAATTGCCATGATTCGCACTGTGGAATTACCATGATTCTCAGTGTGTTATTACCGTGATTCACACTGTGGAATTACCATGATACTGAGTTTGTACATACCGTTACTCACACTGTAAAATTGCCATGAATCACACAGTGGAATTACCGTGATTGACACTGTGGAATTACCGTGATTCTCAGTGTGTTATTACCGTGATTCGCACTGTGGAATTACCGTGATACTCAGTGAGTTATTACCATGATTCACACTGTGTAATTACTGTGATTCACTCTGTAGAATTACCTTGATTCTCAGTGTGGTATTACCACGATTCTCACTGTGTAATTACTTTGATTCACTCTGTGGAATTACCGTGATTCTCAGTGTGGTATTACCATGATTCTCCCTGTGAAATTACCGTGATTCACTCTGTGGAATTACCGTGATTCTCAGTGTGGTATTACCATCGTTCTCACTGTGTAATTAACGTAATTCACTCTGTGGAATTACCGTGATTCTCAGTGTGGAATTACCATGATTCACACTGAGGAATTACTGTGATTCACTCTGTGGAATTACCATGATTCTCAGTGTGGTATTACTGTGATTCGCACTGTGGAATTACCGTGTTTCACACTGTGGAATTACCATGATTCTCAGTGTGTTATTACCGTGATTCAAACAGTGGAATTACCGTCATTCTCAGTGTGGTATTACCGTGATTCACACTGTGTAATTACCGTGATTCACTCTTTGGAATTACCGTTATTCTCAGTTTGGTATTACTGTGATTAACACTGTGGATTTACAGTGATTCACCCTTTGGAATTACCGTGAATCTCAGTGTGGTATTACGGGGATTCACACTTCGAAATTACCGTGATTCTCAGTGTGGAATTACCATGATTCACACTGTGGAATTACTGTGATTCACTCTGTGGAATTACCGTGATTCTCAGTGTGGTATTACTGTGATTCGCACTGTGGAATTACCTTGATTCACACTGTGGAATTACCATGATTCTCACTGTGAAATTACCATGATTCACACTGTGGAATTACCGTGATTCACACTCTGTAATTACCGTGATTCACACTGTGGAATTACCGTGATTCACTCTTTGGAATTACCGTTATTCTCAGTTTGGTATTACTGTGATTAACACTGTGGATTTACAGTGATTCACCCTGTGGAATTACCGTGAATCTCAGTGTGGTATTACGGTGATTCACACTTTGGAATTACCGTGATTCTCAGTGTGGAATTACCATGATTCACACTGTGGAATTACTGTGATTCACTCTGTGGAATTACCGTGATTCTCAGTGTGGTATTACTGTGATTCGCACTGTGGAATTACCTTGATTCACACTGTGGAATTACCATGATTCTCACTGTGAAATTACCATGATTCACACTGTGGAATTACCGTGATTCACACTCTGTAATTACCGTGATTCACACTGTGGAATTACTGTGATTCGCACTGTGGAAATACCATGATTCACACTCTGTATTTACCGTGATTCACACTGTATATTTACCGTGATTCACACTGTGTAAATACCGTGATTCACACTGTGGAATTACCGTGATTCTCAGTGTGGAATTATCGTGATGCACACTGTGAAATTACCGTAATTCGCTCAGCGGAATTATCGTGTTTCACACTGTGGAATTACCGTGATTCACACTTTGGAATTACCGTGATTCACTGTGTGGAATTACCGTCATTTGCTCAGTGGAATTACCGTGATTCACAGTGTGGAATACCATGATTCACAGTGTGCGATTACCGTGATTCACACTGTGGTATTACCGTGATTCACACTGTGGAATTACCATGATTCGCACTGTGGAATTACCGTGATTCGCACTGTGGAATTACCGTGATTCACACTTTTGAATTACCGTGATTCTCACTGTTATTACCGTGATTCGCACTGTGGAATTACCGTGATTCTCAGTGTGGTATTACCATGATTCGCACTGTGGGTTTACCGTGATTCTCAGTGTGGTATTACCGTCACTCGCACTGAGGAATTGCCATGATTCGCACTGTGAAATTGCCATGATTCGCACTGTGGAATTACCATGATTCTCAGTGTGTTATTACCGTGATTCACACTGTGGAATTACCATGATACTGAGTTTGTACATACCGTTATTCACACTGTAAAATTGCCATGAATCACACAGTGGAATTACCGTGATTGACACTGTGGAATTACCGTGATTCTCAGTGTGGAATTATCGTGATGCACACTGTGAAATTACCGCAATTCGCTCAGCGGAATTATCGTGTTTCACACTGTGGAATTACCGTGATTCACACTTTGGAATTACTGTGATTCACTGTGTGGAATTACCGTGATTTGCTCAGTGGAATTACCGTGATTCACAGTGTGGAATACCATGATTCACAGTGTGCGATTACCGTGATTCACACTGTGGTATTACCGTGATTCACACTGTGGAATTACCATGATTCGCACTGTGGAATTACCGTGATTCGCACTGTGGAATTACCGTGATTCACACTTTTGAATTACCTTGATTCTCACTGTTATTACCGTGATTCACACTGTGGAACTACCGTGATTCTCAGTCTGGTATTACCATGATTCGCACTGTGGGTTTACCGTGATTCTCAGTGTGGTATTACCGTCACTCGCACTGAGGAATTGCCATGATTTGCACTGTGAAATTGCCATGATTCGCACTGTGGAATTACCATGATTCTCAGTGTGTTATTACCGTGATTCACACTGTGGAATTACCATGATACTGAGTTTGTACATACCGTTATTCACACTGTAAAATTGCCATGAATCACACAGTGGAATTACCGTGATTGACACTGTGGAATTACCGTGATTCTCAGTGTGTTATTACCGTGATTCGCACTGTGGAATTACCGTGATACTCAGTGAGTTATTACCATGATTCACACTGTGTAATTACTGTGATTCACTCTGTAGAATTACCTTGATTCTCAGTGTGGTATTACCACGATTCTCACTGTGTAATTACTTTGATTCACTCTGTGGAATTACCGTGATTCTCAGTGTGGTATTACCATGATTCTCCCTGTGAAATTACCGTGATTCACTCTGTGGAATTACCGTGATTCTCAGTGTGGTATTACCATCGTTCTCACTGTGTAATTAACGTAATTCACTCTGTGGAATTACCGTGATTCTCAGTGTGGAATTACCATGATTCACACTGAGGAATTACTGTGATTCACTCTGTGGAATTACCATGATTCTCAGTGTGGTATTACTGTGATTCGCACTGTGGAATTACCGTGTTTCACACTGTGGAATTACCATGATTCTCAGTGTGTTATTACCGTGATTCAAACAGTGGAATTGCCGTCATTCTCAGTGTGGTATTACCGTGATTCACACTGTGTAATTACCGTGATTCACTCTTTGGAATTACCGTTATTCTCAGTTTGGTATTACTGTGATTAACACTGTGGATTTACATTGATTCACCCTTTGGAATTACCGTGAATCTCAGTGTGGTATTACGGTGATTCACACTTCGAAATTACCGTGATTCGCAGTGTGGAATTACCATGATTCACACTGTGGAATTACTGTGATTCACTCTGTGGAATTACCGTGATTCTCAGTGTGGTATTACTGTGATTCGCACTGTGGAATTACCTTGATTCACACTGTGGAATTACCATGATTCTCACTGTGAAATTACCATGATTCACACTGTGGAATTACCGTGATTCACACTCTGTAATTACCGTGATTCACACTGTGGAATTACTGTGATTCGCACTGTGGAAATACCATGATTCACACTCTGTATTTACCGTGATTCACACTGTATATTTACCGTGATTCACACTGTGTAAATACCGTGATTCACACTGTGGAATTACCGTGATTCTCAGTGTGGAATTATCGTGATGCACACTGTGAAATTACCGTAATTCGCTCAGCGGAATTATCGTGTTTCACACTGTGGAATTACCGTGATTCACACTTTGGAATTACCGTGATTCACTGTGTGGAATTACCGTCATTTGCTCAGTGGAATTACCGTGATTCACAGTGTGGAATACCATGATTCACAGTGTGCGATTACCGTGATTCACACTGTGGTATTACCGTGATTCACACTGTGGAATTACCATGATTCGCACTGTGGAATTACCGTGATTCGCACTGTGGAATTACCGTGATTCACACTTTTGAATTACCGTGATTCTCACTGTTATTACCGTGATTCGCACTGTGGAATTACCGTGATTCTCAGTGTGGTATTACCATGATTCGCACTGTGGGTTTACCGTGATTCTCAGTGTGGTATTACCGTCACTCGCACTGAGGAATTGCCATGATTCGCACTGTGTAATTGCCATGATTCGCACTGTGGAATTACCATGATTCTCAGTGTGTTATTACCGTGATTCACACTGTGGAATTACCATGATACTGAGTTTGTACATACCGTTATTCACACTGTAAAATTGCCATGAATCACACAGTGGAATTACCGTGATTGACACTGTGGAATTACCGTGATTCTCAGTGTGGAATTATCGTGATGCACACTGTGAAATTACCGCAATTCGCTCAGCGGAATTATCGTGTTTCACACTGTGGAATTACCGTGATTCACACTTTGGAATTACTGTGATTCACTGTGTGGAATTACCGTGATTTGCTCAGTGGAATTACCGTGATTCACAGTGTGGAATACCATGATTCACAGTGTGCGATTACCGTGATTCACACTGTGGTATTACCGTGATTCACACTGTGGAATTACCATGATTCGCACTGTGGAATTACCGTGATTCGCACTGTGGAATTACCGTGATTCACACTTTTGAATTACCTTGATTCTCACTGTTATTACCGTGATTCACACTGTGGAACTACCGTGATTCTCAGTGTGGTATTACCATGATTCGCACTGTGGGTTTACCGTGATTCTCAGTGTGGTATTACCGTCACTCGCACTGAGGAATTGCCATGATTTGCACTGTGAAATTGCCATGATTCGCACTGTGGAATTACCATGATTCTCAGTGTGTTATTACCGTGATTCACACTGTGGAATTACCATGATACTGAGTTTGTACATACCGTTACTCACACTGTAAAATTGCCATGAATCACACAGTGGAATTACCGTGATTGACACTGTGGAATTACCGTGATTCTCAGTGTGTTATTACCGTGATTCGCACTGTGGAATTACCGTGATACTCAGTGAGTTATTACCATGATTCACACTGTGTAATTACTGTGATTCACTCTGTAGAATTACCTTGATTCTCAGTGTGGTATTACCACGATTCTCACTGTGTAATTACTTTGATTCACTCTGTGGAATTACCGTGATTCTCAGTGTGGTATTACCATGATTCTCCCTGTGAAATTACCGTGATTCACTCTGTGGAATTACCGTGATTCTCAGTGTGGTATTACCATCGTTCTCACTGTGTAATTAACGTAATTCACTCTGTGGAATTACCGTGATTCTCAGTGTGGAATTACCATGATTCACACTGAGGAATTACTGTGATTCACTCTGTGGAATTACCATGATTCTCAGTGTGGTATTACTGTGATTCGCACTGTGGAATTACCGTGTTTCACACTGTGGAATTACCATGATTCTCAGTGTGTTATTACCGTGATTCAAACAGTGGAATTACCGTCATTCTCAGTGTGGTATTACCGTGATTCACACTGTGTAATTACCGTGATTCACTCTTTGGAATTACCGTTATTCTCAGTTTGGTATTACTGTGATTAACACTGTGGATTTACAGTGATTCACCCTTTGGAATTACCGTGAATCTCAGTGTGGTATTACGGTGATTCACACTTCGAAATTACCGTGATTCTCAGTGTGGAATTACCATGATTCACACTGTGGAATTACTGTGATTCACTCTGTGGAATTACCGTGATTCTCAGTGTGGTATTACTGTGATTCGCACTGTGGAATTACCTTGATTCACACTGTGGAATTACCATGATTCTCACTGTGAAATTACCATGATTCACACTGTGGAATTACCGTGATTCACACTCTGTAATTACCGTGATTCACACTGTGGAATTACCGTGATTCACTCTTTGGAATTACCGTTATTCTCAGTTTGGTATTACTGTGATTAACACTGTGGATTTACAGTGATTCACCCTGTGGAATTACCGTGAATCTCAGTGTGGTATTACGGTGATTCACACTTTGGAATTACCGTGATTCTCAGTGTGGAATTACCATGATTCACACTGTGGAATTACTGTGATTCACTCTGTGGAATTACCGTGATTCTCAGTGTGGTATTACTGTGATTCGCACTGTGGAATTACCTTGATTCACACTGTGGAATTACCATGATTCTCACTGTGAAATTACCATGATTCACACTGTGGAATTACCGTGATTCACACTCTGTAATTACCGTGATTCACACTGTGGAATTACTGTGATTCGCACTGTGGAAATACCATGATTCACACTCTGTATTTACCGTGATTCACACTGTATATTTACCGTGATTCACACTGTGTAAATACCGTGATTCACACTGTGGAATTACCGTGATTCTCAGTGTGGAATTATCGTGATGCACACTGTGAAATTACCGTAATTCGCTCAGCGGAATTATCGTGTTTCACACTGTGGAATTACCGTGATTCACACTTTGGAATTACCGTGATTCACTGTGTGGAATTACCGTCATTTGCTCAGTGGAATTACCGTGATTCACAGTGTGGAATACCATGATTCACAGTGTGCGATTACCGTGATTCACACTGTGGTATTACCGTGATTCACACTGTGGAATTACCATGATTCGCACTGTGGAATTACCGTGATTCGCACTGTGGAATTACCGTGATTCACACTTTTGAATTACCGTGATTCTCACTGTTATTACCGTGATTCGCACTGTGGAATTACCGTGATTCTCAGTGTGGTATTACCATGATTCGCACTGTGGGTTTACCGTGATTCTCAGTGTGGTATTACCGTCACTCGCACTGAGGAATTGCCATGATTCGCACTGTGAAATTGCCATGATTCGCACTGTGGAATTACCATGATTCTCAGTGTGTTATTACCGTGATTCACACTGTGGAATTACCATGATACTGAGTTTGTACATACCGTTATTCACACTGTAAAATTGCCATGAATCACACAGTGGAATTACCGTGATTGACACTGTGGAATTACCGTGATTCTCAGTGTGGAATTATCGTGATGCACACTGTGAAATTACCGCAATTCGCTCAGCGGAATTATCGTGTTTCACACTGTGGAATTACCGTGATTCACACTTTGGAATTACTGTGATTCACTGTGTGGAATTACCGTGATTTGCTCAGTGGAATTACCGTGATTCACAGTGTGGAATACCATGATTCACAGTGTGCGATTACCGTGATTCACACTGTGGTATTACCGTGATTCACACTGTGGAATTACCATGATTCGCACTGTGGAATTACCGTGATTCGCACTGTGGAATTACCGTGATTCACACTTTTGAATTACCTTGATTCTCACTGTTATTACCGTGATTCACACTGTGGAACTACCGTGATTCTCAGTCTGGTATTACCATGATTCGCACTGTGGGTTTACCGTGATTCTCAGTGTGGTATTACCGTCACTCGCACTGAGGAATTGCCATGATTTGCACTGTGAAATTGCCATGATTCGCACTGTGGAATTACCATGATTCTCAGTGTGTTATTACCGTGATTCACACTGTGGAATTACCATGATACTGAGTTTGTACATACCGTTATTCACACTGTAAAATTGCCATGAATCACACAGTGGAATTACCGTGATTGACACTGTGGAATTACCGTGATTCTCAGTGTGTTATTACCGTGATTCGCACTGTGGAATTACCGTGATACTCAGTGAGTTATTACCATGATTCACACTGTGTAATTACTGTGATTCACTCTGTAGAATTACCTTGATTCTCAGTGTGGTATTACCACGATTCTCACTGTGTAATTACTTTGATTCACTCTGTGGAATTACCGTGATTCTCAGTGTGGTATTACCATGATTCTCCCTGTGAAATTACCGTGATTCACTCTGTGGAATTACCGTGATTCTCAGTGTGGTATTACCATCGTTCTCACTGTGTAATTAACGTAATTCACTCTGTGGAATTACCGTGATTCTCAGTGTGGAATTACCATGATTCACACTGAGGAATTACTGTGATTCACTCTGTGGAATTACCATGATTCTCAGTGTGGTATTACTGTGATTCGCACTGTGGAATTACCGTGTTTCACACTGTGGAATTACCATGATTCTCAGTGTGTTATTACCGTGATTCAAACAGTGGAATTGCCGTCATTCTCAGTGTGGTATTACCGTGATTCACACTGTGTAATTACCGTGATTCACTCTTTGGAATTACCGTTATTCTCAGTTTGGTATTACTGTGATTAACACTGTGGATTTACATTGATTCACCCTTTGGAATTACCGTGAATCTCAGTGTGGTATTACGGTGATTCACACTTCGAAATTACCGTGATTCGCAGTGTGGAATTACCATGATTCACACTGTGGAATTACTGTGATTCACTCTGTGGAATTACCGTGATTCTCAGTGTGGTATTACTGTGATTCGCACTGTGGAATTACCTTGATTCACACTGTGGAATTACCATGATTCTCACTGTGAAATTACCATGATTCACACTGTGGAATTACCGTGATTCACACTCTGTAATTACCGTGATTCACACTGTGGAATTACTGTGATTCGCACTGTGGAAATACCATGATTCACACTCTGTATTTACCGTGATTCACACTGTATATTTACCGTGATTCACACTGTGTAAATACCGTGATTCACACTGTGGAATTACCGTGATTCTCAGTGTGGAATTATCGTGATGCACACTGTGAAATTACCGTAAT
Source organism: Isurus oxyrinchus (assembly GCA_026770705.1). Lineage (NCBI taxonomy): Eukaryota > Metazoa > Chordata > Chondrichthyes > Lamniformes > Lamnidae > Isurus > Isurus oxyrinchus. The sequence continues at coordinate 54,518 of JANJGN010001404.1, read as the reverse complement.
TCGCTCAGCGGAATTATCGTGTTTCACACTGTGGAATTACCGTGATTCACACTTTGGAATTACCGTGATTCACTGTGTGGAATTACCGTCATTTGCTCAGTGGAATTACCGTGATTCACAGTGTGGAATACCATGATTCACAGTGTGCGATTACCGTGATTCACACTGTGGTATTACCGTGATTCACACTGTGGAATTACCATGATTCGCACTGTGGAATTACCGTGATTCGCACTGTGGAATTACCGTGATTCACACTTTTGAATTACCGTGATTCTCACTGTTATTACCGTGATTCGCACTGTGGAATTACTGTGATTCTCAGTGTGGTATTACCATGATTCGCACTGTGGGTTTACCGTGATTCTCAGTGTGGTATTACCGTCACTCGCACTGAGGAATTGCCATGATTCGCACTGTGAAATTGCCATGATTCGCACTGTGGAATTACCATGATTCTCAGTGTGTTATTACCGTGATTCACACTGTGGAATTACCATGATACTGAGTTTGTACATACCGTTATTCACACTGTAAAATTGCCATGAATCACACAGTGGAATTACCGTGATTGACACTGTGGAATTACCGTGATTCTCAGTGTGTTATTACCGTGATTCGCACTGTGGAATTACCGTGATACTCAGTGAGTTATTACCATGATTCACACTGTGTAATTACTGTGATTCACTCTGTAGAATTACCTTGATTCTCAGTGTGGTATTACCACGATTCTCACTGTGTAATTACTTTGATTCACTCTGTGGAATTACCGTTATTCTCAGTGTGGTATTACCATGATTCTCCCTGTCTAATTACGGTGATTCACTCTGTGGAATTACCGTGATTCTCAGTGTGGTATTACCATCGTTCTCACTGTGTAATTAACGTAATTCACTCTGTGGAATTACCGTGATTCTCAGTGTCGAATTACCGTGATTCACACTGCGGAATTACTGTGATTCACTCTGTGGAATAACCGTGATTCGCAGTGTGGTATTACTGTGATTCGCACTGTGGAATTACCGTGATTCACACTGTGGAATTACCATGATTCTCAGAGTGTTATTACCGTGATTCACACAGTGGAATTACCATCATTCTCAGTGTGGTATTACCGTGATTCACACTGTGTAATTGCCCTGATTCACTCTTTGGAATTACCGTTATTCTCAGTTTGGTATTACTGTGATTCACACTGTGGAATTACCATGATTCTCAGTGTGGTATTACCGTGATTCACACAGTGGAATTACGATGATTCTCAGCGTGTAATTACCGAGATTCACAATGTGGAATTACCGTGATTCTCAGTGTGGTATTAGCGTGATTCACACTGTGGAATTACCGTGATTCACTGTGCGGTATTACCGTGATTCTCAGTGTGGTATTACCGTGATTCACACTTTGGAATTACCGTGATTCTCAGTGTGGAATTACCATGATTCACACTGTGGAATTACTGTGATTCACTCTGTGGAATTACTGTGATTCTCAGTGTGGTATTACTCTGATTTGCACTGTGGAATTACCGTGATTCACACTGTGGAATTACCATGATTCTCAGTGTGGTATTACTGTGATTCGCACTGTGGAATTACCGTGATTCACACTGTGGAATTACCATGATTCTCAGTGTGTTATTACCGTGATTCACACAGTGGAATTACCGTCATTCTCAGTGTGGTATTACCGTGATTCACACTGTGTAATTACCCTGATTCACACTTTGGAATTACCGTTATTCTCAGTTTGGTATTACTCTGATTCGCACTGTGGAATTACAATGATTCACCCTTTGGAATTACCGTGAATCTCAGTGTGGTATTACCGTGATTCACACTTTGGAATTACCGTGATTCTCAGTGTGGAATTACCATGATTCACACTGTGGAATTACTGTGATTCACTCTGTGGAATTACCATGATTCTCAGTGTGGTATTACTGTGATTCGCACTGTGGAATTACCGTGATTCACACTGTGGAATTACCATGATTCTTAGTGTGGTATTACCGTGATTCACACTGTGGCATTACCATGATTCTCAGTGTGTTGTTACCGTGATTCACACTGTGGAATTACCATGATTCTCCCTGTGTAATTTCCGTGATTCACTTTGTGGAATTACCGTGATTCTCAGTGTGGTATTACCATGGTTCTCACTGCCTAATTACCGTAATTCACTCTGTGGAATTACCATGATTCTCAGTGTGGTATTACTGTGATTCGCACTGTGGAATTACCGTGATTCACACTGTGGAATTACCATGATTCTCAGCGTGGTATTACTGTGATTCACACTGTGGAATTACCGTGATTCTCAGTGTGGTATTACCGTGATTCACACTGTGGAATTACCATGATTCGCACTGTGGAATTACCGTGATTCACACTGTGGAATTACTGTGATTCACACTTTTGAATTACCATGATTCTCACTGTTATTACCGTGATTCGCACTGTGGAACTACCGTGATTCTCAGTGTGGTATTACCATGATTCGCACTGTGGGTTTACCGTGATTCTCAGTGTGGTATTACCGTCACTCGCACTGAGGAATTGCCATGATTCGCACTGTGAAATTGCCATGATTCGCACTGTGGAATTACCATGATTCTCAGTGTGTTATTACCGTGATTCACACTGTGGAATTACCATGATATTGAGTTTGTACATACCGTTATTCACACTGTAAAATTGCCATGAATCACACAGTGGAATTACCGTGATTGACACTGTGGAATTACCGTGATTCTCAGTGTGTTATTACCGTGATTCGCACTGTGGAATTACCGTGATACTCAGTGAGTTATTACCATGATTCACACTGTGGAATTACCGTGATTCATACTGTGGAATTACCATGATTCTCAGTGTGGTATTACCGTGATTCACACTGTGGCATTACCATGATTCTCAGTGTGTTATTACCGAGATTCAGAATGTGGAATTACCGTGATTCTCAGTGTGGTATTATCGTGATGTGCTCAGTGGAATTACCGTGATTCACAGTGTGGAATACCATGATTCACAGTGTGCGATTACCGTGATTAACACTGTGGTATTACCGTGATTCACACTGTGGAATTACCATGATTCGCACTGTGGGTTTACCGTGATTCTCAGTGTGGTATTACCATGATTCGCACTGTGGGTTTACCGTGATTCTCAGTGTGGTATTACCGTCACTCGCACTGAGGAATTGCCATGATTCGCACTGTGAAATTGCCATGATTCGCACTGTGGAATTACCATGATTCTCAGTGTGTTATTACCGTGATTCACACTGTGGAATTACCATGATACTGAGTTTGTACATACCGTTATTCACACTGTAAAATTGCCATGAATCACACAGTGGAATTACCGTGATTGACACTGTGGAATTACCGTGATTCTCAGTGTGTTATTACCGTGATTCGCACTGTGGAATTACCGTGATACTCAGTGAGTTATTACCATGATTCACACTGTGTAATTACTGTGATTCACTCTGTAGAATTACCTTGATTCTCAGTGTGGTATTACCACGATTCTCACTGTGTAATTACTTTGATTCACTCTGTGGAATTACCGTGATTCTCAGTGTGGTATTACCATGATTCTCCCTGTGAAATTACCGTGATTCACTCTGTGGAATTACCGTGATTCTCAGTGTGGTATTACCATCGTTCTCACTGTGTAATTAACTTAATTCACTCTGTGGAATTACCGTGATTCTCAGTGTGGAATTAACATGATTCACACTGAGGAATTACTGTGATTCACTCTGTGGAATTACCATGATTCTCAGTGTGGTATTACCGTGATTCACACTGTGGAATTACCATGATACTGAGTTTGTACATACCGTTATTCACACTGTAAAATTGCCATGAATCACACAGTGGAATTACCGTGATTGACACTGTGGAATTACCGTGATTCTCAATGTGTTATTACCGTGATTCACACTGTGGCATTACCATGATTCTCAGTGTGTTATTACCGAGATTCAGAATGTGGAATTACCGTGATTCTCAGTGTGGTATTACCGTGATTCACACTGTTGGATTACCGTGATTCACTCTGTGGAATTACGTGATTCTCAGTGTGGTATTACTGTGATTCACACTGTGTAATTACCGTGATACTCAGTGTGGTATTACCACGATTCTCACTCTGCACTTCCTGTGATTCACTCTGTGGAATTACTGTTATTCTCAGTGTGGTATTACCATGATTCTCAGTGTGTTGTTACCGTGATTCACTCTGTGGAATTTCCGTGATTTTCACTGTGGAATTACCATGATTTAAACTGTGGAATTACCGTGATGCACACTGTGGAATTACCGTGACTCTCACTGTGTAAATACCGTAATTCATACTGTGGAATTACGGTGATTCACACTGTGGAATTACCGTGATTCACACTGTGGAATTACGATGATTCTCACTGTGTAATTACTGTGATTCAATCTGTGGAATTACCGTGATTCTCAATGTGGTATTACCATGATTCGCACTGTGTAATTACTGTGATTCACTCTGTGGAATTACCGTGATTCTCAGTGTGGAATTACCATGATTCACACTGTGTACTTACCGTGATTCACACTTTGGAATTACCGTGATTCTCAGTGTGGAATTATCGTGATGCACACTGTGAAATTACCGTAATTCGCTCAGCGGAATTATCGTGTTTCACACTGTGGAATTACCGTGATTCACACTTTGGAATTACCGTGATTCACTGTGTGGAATTACCGTCATTTGCTCAGTGGAATTACCGTGATTCACAGTGTGGAATACCATGATTCACAGTGTGCGATTACCGTGATTCACACTGTGGTATTACCGTGATTCACACTGTGGAATTACCATGATTCGCACTGTGGAATTACCGTGATTCGCACTGTGGAATTACCGTGATTCACACTTTTGAATTACCGTGATTCTCACTGTTATTACCGTGATTCGCACTGTGGAATTACCGTGATTCTCAGTGTGGTATTACCATGATTCGCACTGTGGGTTTACCGTGATTCTCAGTGTGGTATTACCGTCACTCGCACTGAGGAATTGCCATGATTCGCACTGTGAAATTGCCATGATTCGCACTGTGGAATTACCATGATTCTCAGTGTGTTATTACCGTGATTCACACTGTGGAATTACCATGATACTGAGTTTGTACATACCGTTATTCACACTGTAAAATTGCCATGAATCACACAGTGGAATTACCGTGATTGACACTGTGGAATTACCGTGATTCTCAGTGTGGAATTATCGTGATGCACACTGTGAAATTACCGCAATTCGCTCAGCGGAATTATCGTGTTTCACACTGTGGAATTACCGTGATTCACACTTTGGAATTACTGTGATTCACTGTGTGGAATTACCGTGATTTGCTCAGTGGAATTACCGTGATTCACAGTGTGGAATACCATGATTCACAGTGTGCGATTACCGTGATTCACACTGTGGTATTACCGTGATTCACACTGTGGAATTACCATGATTCGCACTGTGGAATTACCGTGATTCGCACTGTGGAATTACCGTGATTCACACTTTTGAATTACCTTGATTCTCACTGTTATTACCGTGATTCACACTGTGGAACTACCGTGATTCTCAGTGTGGTATTACCATGATTCGCACTGTGGGTTTACCGTGATTCTCAGTGTGGTATTACCGTCACTCGCACTGAGGAATTGCCATGATTTGCACTGTGAAATTGCCATGATTCGCACTGTGGAATTACCATGATTCTCAGTGTGTTATTACCGTGATTCACACTGTGGAATTACCATGATACTGAGTTTGTACATACCGTTATTCACACTGTAAAATTGCCATGAATCACACAGTGGAATTACCGTGATTGACACTGTGGAATTACCGTGATTCTCAGTGTGTTATTACCGTGATTCGCACTGTGGAATTACCGTGATACTCAGTGAGTTATTACCATGATTCACACTGTGTAATTACTGTGATTCACCCTTTGGAATTACCGTGAATCTCAGTGTGGTATTACCGTGATTCACACTTTGGAATTACCGTGATTCTCAGTGTGGAATTACCATGATTCACACTGTGGAATTACTGTGATTCACTCTGTGGAATTACCATGATTCTCAGTGTGGTATTACTGTGATTCGCACTGTGGAATTACCGTGATTCACACTGTGGAATTACCATGATTCTTAGTGTGGTATTACCGTGATTCACACTGTGGCATTACCATGATTCTCAGTGTGTTGTTACCGTGATTCACACTGTGGAATTACCATGATTCTCCCTGTGTAATTTCCGTGATTCACTCTGTGGAATTACCGTGATTCTCAGTGTGGTATTACCATGGTTCTCACTGCCTAATTACCGTAATTCACTCTGTGGAATTACCATGATTCTCAGTGTGGTATTACTGTGATTCGCACTGTGGAATTACCGTGATTCACACTGTGGAATTACCATGATTCTCAGCGTGGTATTACTGTGATTCACACTGTGGAATTACCGTGATTCTCAGTGTGGTATTACCGTGATTCACACTGTGGAATTACCATGATTCGCACTGTGGAATTACCGTGATTCACACTGTGGAATTACTGTGATTCACACTTTTGAATTACCATGATTCTCACTGTTATTACCGTGATTCGCACTGTGGAACTACCGTGATTCTCAGTGTGGTATTACCATGATTCGCACTGTGGGTTTACCGTGATTCTCAGTGTGGTATTACCGTCACTCGCACTGAGGAATTGCCATGATTCGCACTGTGAAATTGCCATGATTCGCACTGTGGAATTACCATGATTCTCAGTGTGTTATTACCGTGATTCACACTGTGGAATTACCATGATACTGAGTTTGTACATACCGTTATTCACACTGTAAAATTGCCATGAATCACACAGTGGAATTACCGTGATTGACACTGTGGAATTACCGTGATTCTCAGTGTGTTATTACCGTGATTCGCACTGTGGAATTACCGTGATACTCAGTGAGTTATTACCATGATTCACACTGTGTAATTACTGTGATTCACTCTGTAGAATTACCTTGATTCTCAGTGTGGTATTACCACGATTCTCACTGTGTAATTACTTTGATTCACTCTGTGGAATTACCGTGATTCTCAGTGTGGTATTACCATGATTCTCCCTGTGAAATTACCGTGATTCACTCTGTGGAATTACCGTGATTCTCAGTGTGGTATTACCATCGTTCTCACTGTGTAATTAACTTAATTCACTCTGTGGAATTACCGTGATTCTCAGTGTGGAATTAGCATGATTCACACTGAGGAATTACTGTGATTCACTCTGTGGAATTACCATGATTCTCAGTGTGGTATTACCGTGATTCACACTGTGGAATTACCATGATACTGAGTTTGTACATACCGTTATTCACACTGTAAAATTGCCATGAATCACACAGTGGAATTACCGTGATTGACACTGTGGAATTACCGTGATTCTCAATGTGTTATTACCGTGATTCACACTGTGGCATTACCATGATTCTCAGTGTGTTATTACCGAGATTCAGAATGTGGAATTACCGTGATTCTCAGTGTGGTATTACCGTGATTCACACTGTTGGATTACCGTGATTCACTCTGTGGAATTACGTGATTCTCAGTGTGGTATTACTGTGATTCACACTGTGTAATTACCGTGATACTCAGTGTGGTATTACCACGATTCTCACTCTGCACTTCCTGTGATTCACTCTGTGGAATTACTGTTATTCTCAGTGTGGTATTACCATGATTCTCAGTGTGTTGTTACCGTGATTCACTCTGTGGAATTTCCGTGATTTTCACTGTGGAATTACCATGATTTAAACTGTGGAATTACCGTGATGCACACTGTGGAATTACCGTGACTCTCACTGTGTAAATACCGTAATTCATACTGTGGAATTACGGTGATTCACACTGTGGAATTACCTTGATTCACACTGTGGAATTACGATGATTCTCACTGTGTAATTACTGTGATTCAATCTGTGGAATTACCGTGATTCTCAATGTGGTATTACCATGATTCGCACTGTGTAATTACTGTGATTCACTCTGTGGAATTACCGTGATTCTCAGTGTGGAATTACCATGATTCACACTGTGTACTTACCGTGATTCACACTTTGGAATTACCGTGATTCTCAGTGTGGAATTATCGTGATGCACACTGTGAAATTACCGTAATTCGCTCAGCGGAATTATCGTGTTTCACACTGTGGAATTACCGTGATTCACACTTTGGAATTACCGTGATTCACTGTGTGGAATTACCGTCATTTGCTCAGTGGAATTACCGTGATTCACAGTGTGGAATACCATGATTCACAGTGTGCGATTACCGTGATTCACACTGTGGTATTACCGTGATTCACACTGTGGAATTACCATGATTCGCACTGTGGAATTACCGTGATTCGCACTGTGGAATTACCGTGATTCACACTTTTGAATTACCGTGATTCTCACTGTTATTACCGTGATTCGCACTGTGGAATTACCGTGATTCTCAGTGTGGTATTACCATGATTCGCACTGTGGGTTTACCGTGATTCTCAGTGTGGTATTACCGTCACTCGCACTGAGGAATTGCCATGATTCGCACTGTGAAATTGCCATGATTCGCACTGTGGAATTACCATGATTCTCAGTGTGTTATTACCGTGATTCACACTGTGGAATTACCATGATACTGAGTTTGTACATACCGTTATTCACACTGTAAAATTGCCATGAATCACACAGTGGAATTACCGTGATTGACACTGTGGAATTACCGTGATTCTCAGTGTGGAATTATCGTGATGCACACTGTGAAATTACCGCAATTCGCTCAGCGGAATTATCGTGTTTCACACTGTGGAATTACCGTGATTCACACTTTGGAATTACTGTGATTCACTGTGTGGAATTACCGTGATTTGCTCAGTGGAATTACCGTGATTCACAGTGTGGAATACCATGATTCACAGTGTGCGATTACCGTGATTCACACTGTGGTATTACCGTGATTCACACTGTGGAATTACCATGATTCGCACTGTGGAATTACCGTGATTCGCACTGTGGAATTACCGTGATTCACACTTTTGAATTACCTTGATTCTCACTGTTATTACCGTGATTCACACTGTGGAACTACCGTGATTCTCAGTGTGGTATTACTCTGATTTGCACTGTGGAATTACCGTGATTCACACTGTGGAATTACCATGATTCTCAGTGCGGTATTACTGTGATTCGCACTGTGGAATTACCGTGATTCACACTGTGGAATTACCATGATTCTCAGTGTGTTATTACCGTGATTCACACAGTGGAATTACCGTCATTCTCAGTGTGGTATTACCGTGATTCACACTGTGTAATTACCCTGATTCACACTTTGGAATTACCGTTATTCTCAGTTTGGTATTACTCTGATTCGCACTGTGGAATTACAATGATTCACCCTTTGGAATTACCGTGAATCTCAGTGTGGTATTACCGTGATTCACACTTTGGAATTACCGTGATTCTCAGTGTGGAATTACCATGATTCACACTGTGGAATTACTGTGATTCACTCTGTGGAATTACCATGATTCTCAGTGTGGTATTACTGTGATTCGCACTGTGGAATTACCGTGATTCACACTGTGGAATTACCATGATTCTTAGTGTGGTATTACCGTGATTCACACTGTGGCATTACCATGATTCTCAGTGTGTTGTTACCGTGATTCACACTGTGGAATTACCATGATTCTCCCTGTGTAATTTCCGTGATTCACTCTGTGGAATTACCGTGATTCTCAGTGTGGTATTACCATGGTTCTCACTGCCTAATTACCGTAATTCACTCTGTGGAATTACCATGATTCTCAGTGTGGTATTACTGTGATTCGCACTGTGGAATTACCGTGATTCACACTGTGGAATTACCATGATTCTCAGCGTGGTATTACTGTGATTCACACTGTGGAATTACCGTGATTCTCAGTGTGGTATTACCACGATTCTCACTCTGCACTTCCTGTGATTCACTCTGTGGAATTACTGTTATTCTCAGTGTGGTATTACCATGATTCTCAGTGTGTTGTTACCGTGATTCACTCTGTGGAATTTCCGTGATTTTCACTGTGGAATTACCATGATTTAAACTGTGGAATTACCGTGATGCACACTGTGGAATTACCGTGACTCTCACTGTGTAAATACCGTAATTCATACTGTGGAATTACGGTGATTCACACTGTGGAATTACCTTGATTCACACTGTGGAATTACGATGATTCTCACTGTGTAATTACTGTGATTCAATCTGTGGAATTACCGTGATTCTCAATGTGGTATTACCATGATTCGCACTGTGTAATTACTGTGATTCACTCTGTGGAATTACCGTGATTCTCAGTGTGGAATTACCATGATTCACACTGTGTACTTACCGTGATTCACACTTTGGAATTACCGTGATTCTCAGTGTGGAATTATCGTGATGCACACTGTGAAATTACCGTAATTCGCTCAGCGGAATTATCGTGTTTCACACTGTGGAATTACCGTGATTCACACTTTGGAATTACCGTGATTCACTGTGTGGAATTACCGTCATTTGCTCAGTGGAATTACCGTGATTCACAGTGTGGAATACCATGATTCACAGTGTGCGATTACCGTGATTCACACTGTGGTATTACCGTGATTCACACTGTGGAATTACCATGATTCGCACTGTGGAATTACCGTGATTCGCACTGTGGAATTACCGTGATTCACACTTTTGAATTACCGTGATTCTCACTGTTATTACCGTGATTCGCACTGTGGAATTACCGTGATTCTCAGTGTGGTATTACCATGATTCGCACTGTGGGTTTACCGTGATTCTCAGTGTGGTATTACCGTCACTCGCACTGAGGAATTGCCATGATTCGCACTGTGAAATTGCCATGATTCGCACTGTGGAATTACCATGATTCTCAGTGTGTTATTACCGTGATTCACACTGTGGAATTACCATGATACTGAGTTTGTACATACCGTTATTCACACTGTAAAATTGCCATGAATCACACAGTGGAATTACCGTGATTGACACTGTGGAATTACCGTGATTCTCAGTGTGGAATTATCGTGATGCACACTGTGAAATTACCGCAATTCGCTCAGCGGAATTATCGTGTTTCACACTGTGGAATTACCGTGATTCACACTTTGGAATTACTGTGATTCACTGTGTGGAATTACCGTGATTTGCTCAGTGGAATTACCGTGATTCACAGTGTGGAATACCATGATTCACAGTGTGCGATTACCGTGATTCACACTGTGGTATTACCGTGATTCACACTGTGGAATTACCATGATTCGCACTGTGGAATTACCGTGATTCGCACTGTGGAATTACCGTGATTCACACTTTTGAATTACCTTGATTCTCACTGTTATTACCGTGATTCACACTGTGGAACTACCGTGATTCTCAGTGTGGTATTACTCTGATTTGCACTGTGGAATTACCGTGATTCACACTGTGGAATTACCATGATTCTCAGTGCGGTATTACTGTGATTCGCACTGTGGAATTACCGTGATTCACACTGTGGAATTACCATGATTCTCAGTGTGTTATTACCGTGATTCACACAGTGGAATTACCGTCATTCTCAGTGTGGTATTACCGTGATTCACACTGTGTAATTACCCTGATTCACACTTTGGAATTACCGTTATTCTCAGTTTGGTATTACTCTGATTCGCACTGTGGAATTACAATGATTCACCCTTTGGAATTACCGTGAATCTCAGTGTGGTATTACCGTGATTCACACTTTGGAATTACCGTGATTCTCAGTGTGGAATTACCATGATTCACACTGTGGAATTACTGTGATTCACTCTGTGGAATTACCATGATTCTCAGTGTGGTATTACTGTGATTCGCACTGTGGAATTACCGTGATTCACACTGTGGAATTACCATGATTCTTAGTGTGGTATTACCGTGATTCACACTGTGGCATTACCATGATTCTCAGTGTGTTGTTACCGTGATTCACACTGTGGAATTACCATGATTCTCCCTGTGTAATTTCCGTGATTCACTCTGTGGAATTACCGTGATTCTCAGTGTGGTATTACCATGGTTCTCACTGCCTAATTACCGTAATTCACTCTGTGGAATTACCATGATTCTCAGTGTGGTATTACTGTGATTCGCACTGTGGAATTACCGTGATTCACACTGTGGAATTACCATGATTCTCAGCGTGGTATTACTGTGATTCACACTGTGGAATTACCGTGATTCTCAGTGTGGTATTACCGTGATTCACACTGTGGAATTACCATGATTCGCACTGTGGAATTACCGTGATTCACACTGTGGAATTACTGTGATTCACACTTTTGAATTACCATGATTCTCACTGTTATTACCGTGATTCGCACTGTGGAACTACCGTGATTCTCAGTGTGGTATTACCATGATTCGCACTGTGGGTTTACCGTGATTCTCAGTGTGGTATTACCGTCACTCGCACTGAGGAATTGCCATGATTCGCACTGTGAAATTGCCATGATTCGCACTGTGGAATTACCATGATTCTCAGTGTGTTATTACCGTGATTCACACTGTGGAATTACCATGATATTGAGTTTGTACATACCGTTATTCACACTGTAAAATTGCCATGAATCACACAGTGGAATTACCGTGATTGACACTGTGGAATTACCGTGATTCTCAGTGTGTTATTACCGTGATTCGCACTGTGGAATTACCGTGATACTCAGTGAGTTATTACCATGATTCACACTGTGGAATTACCGTGATTCATACTGTGGAATTACCATGATTCTCAGTGTGGTATTACCGTGATTCACACTGTGGCATTACCATGATTCTCAGTGTGTTATTACCGAGATTCAGAATGTGGAATTACCGTGATTCTCAGTGTGGTATTATCGTGATGTGCTCAGTGGAATTACCGTGATTCACAGTGTGGAATACCATGATTCACAGTGTGCGATTACCGTGATTAACACTGTGGTATTACCGTGATTCACACTGTGGAATTACCATGATTCGCACTGTGGGTTTACCGTGATTCTCAGTGTGGTATTACCATGATTCGCACTGTGGGTTTACCGTGATTCTCAGTGTGGTATTACCGTCACTCGCACTGAGGAATTGCCATGATTCGCACTGTGAAATTGCCATGATTCGCACTGTGGAATTACCATGATTCTCAGTGTGTTATTACCGTGATTCACACTGTGGAATTACCATGATACTGAGTTTGTACATACCGTTATTCACACTGTAAAATTGCCATGAATCACACAGTGGAATTACCGTGAATGACACTGTGGAATTACCGTAATTCTCAGTGTGTTATTACCGTGATTCGCACTGTGGAATTACCGTGATACTCAGTGAGTTATTACCATGATTCACACTGTGTAATTACTGTGATTCACTCTGTAGAATTACCTTGATTCTCAGTGTGGTATTACCACGATTCTCACTGTGTAATTACTTTGATTCACTCTGTGGAATTACCGTGATTCTCAGTGTGGTATTACCATGATTCTCCCTGTGAAATTACCGTGATTCACTCTGTGGAATTACCGTGATTCTCAGTGTGGTATTACCATCGTTCTCACTGTATAATTAACTTAATTCACTCTGTGGAATTACCGTGATTCTCAGTGTGGAATTAACATGATTCACACTGAGGAATTACTGTGATTCACTCTGTGGAATTACCATGATTCTCAGTGTGGTATTACCGTGATTCACACTGTGGAATTACCATGATACTGAGTTTGTACATACCGTTATTCACACTGTAAAATTGCCATGAATCACACAGTGGAATTACCGTGATTGACACTGTGGAATTACCGTGATTCTCAATGTGTTATTACCGTGATTCACACTGTGGCATTACCATGATTCTCAGTGTGTTATTACCGAGATTCAGAATGTGGAATTACCGTGATTCTCAGTGTGGTATTACCGTGATTCACACTGTTGGATTACCGTGATTCACTCTGTGGAATTACGTGATTCTCAGTGTGGTATTACTGTGATTCACACTGTGTAATTACCGTGATACTCAGTGTGGTATTACCACGATTCTCACTCTGCACTTCCTGTGATTCACTCTGTGGAATTACTGTTATTCTCAGTGTGATATTACCATGATTCTCAGTGTGTTGTTACCGTAATTCACTCTGTGGAATTTCCGTGATTTTCACTGTGGAATTACCATGATTTAAACTGTGGAATTACCGTGATGCACACTGTGGAATTACCGTGACTCTCACTGTGTAAATACCGTAATTCATACTGTGGAATTACGGTGATTCACACTGTGGAATTACCTTGATTCACACTGTGGAATTACGATGATTCTCACTGTGTAATTACTGTGATTCAATCTGTGGAATTACCGTGATTCTCAATGTGGTATTACCATGATTCGCACTGTGTAATTACTGTGATTCACTCTGTGGAATTACCGTGATTCTCAGTGTGGAATTACCATGATTCACACTGTGTACTTACCGTGATTCACACTTTGGAATTACCGTGATTCTCAGTGTGGAATTATCGTGATGCACACTGTGAAATTACCGTAATTCGCTCAGCGGAATTATCGTGTTTCACACTGTGGAATTACCGTGATTCACACTTTGGAATTACCGTGATTCACTGTGTGGAATTACCGTCATTTGCTCAGTGGAATTACCGTGATTCACAGTGTGGAATACCATGATTCACAGTGTGCGATTACCGTGATTCACACTGTGGTATTACCGTGATTCACACTGTGGAATTACCATGATTCGCACTGTGGAATTACCGTGATTCGCACTGTGGAATTACCGTGATTCACACTTTTGAATTACCGTGATTCTCACTGTTATTACCGTGATTCGCACTGTGGAATTACCGTGATTCTCAGTGTGGTATTACCATGATTCGCACTGTGGGTTTACCGTGATTCTCAGTGTGGTATTACCGTCACTCGCACTGAGGAATTGCCATGATTCGCACTGTGAAATTGCCATTGATTCGCACTGTGGAATTACCATGATTCTCAGTGTGTTATTACCGTGATTCACACTGTGGAATTACCATGATACTGAGTTTGTACATACCGTTATTCACACTGTAAAATTGCCATGAATCACACAGTGGAATTACCGTGATTGACACTGTGGAATTACCGTGATTCTCAGTGTGGAATTATCGTGATGCACACTGTGAAATTACCGCAATTCGCTCAGCGGAATTATCGTGTTTCACACTGTGGAATTACCGTGATTCACACTTTGGAATTACTGTGATTCACTGTGTGGAATTACCGTGATTTGCTCAGTGGAATTACCGTGATTCACAGTGTGGAATACCATGATTCACAGTGTGCGATTACCGTGATTCACACTGTGGTATTACCGTGATTCACACTGTGGAATTACCATGATTCGCACTGTGGAATTACCGTGATTCGCACTGTGGAATTACCGTGATTCACACTTTTGAATTACCTTGATTCTCACTGTTATTACCGTGATTCACACTGTGGAACTACCGTGATTCTCAGTGTGGTATTACCATGATTCGCACTGTGGGTTTACCGTGATTCTCAGTGTGGTATTACCGTCACTCGCACTGAGGAATTGCCATGATTTGCACTGTGAAATTGCCATGATTCGCACTGTGGAATTACCATGATTCTCAGTGTGTTATTACCGTGATTCACACTGTGGAATTACCATGATACTGAGTTTGTACATACCGTTATTCACACTGTAAAATTGCCATGAATCACACAGTGGAATTACCGTGATTGACACTGTGGAATTACCGTGATTCTCAGTGTGTTATTACCGTGATTCGCACTGTGGAATTACCGTGATACTCAGTGAGTTATTACCATGATTCACACTGTGTAATTACTGTGATTCACTCTGTAGAATTACCTTGATTCTCAGTGTGGTATTACCACGATTCTCACTGTGTAATTACTTTGATTCACTCTGTGGAATTACCGTGATTCTCAGTGTGGTATTACCATGATTCTCCCTGTGAAATTACCGTGATTCACTCTGTGGAATTACCGTGATTCTCAGTGTGGTATTACCATCGTTCTCACTGTGTAATTAACGTAATTCACTCTGTGGAATTACCGTGATTCTCAGTGTGGAATTACCATGATTCACACTGAGGAATTACTGTGATTCACTCTGTGGAATTACCATGATTCTCAGTGTGGTATTACTGTGATTCGCACTGTGGAATTACCGTGTTTCACACTGTGGAATTACCATGATTCTCAGTGTGTTATTACCGTGATTCAAACAGTGGAATTACCGTCATTCTCAGTGTGGTATTACCGTGATTCACACTGTGTAATTACCGTGATTCACTCTTTGGAATTATCGTTATTCTCAGTTTGGTATTACTGTGATTAACACTGTGGATTTACAGTGATTCACCCTTTGGAATTACCGTGAATCTCAGTGTGGTATTACGGTGATTCACACTTCGAAATTACCGTGATTCGCAGTGTGGAATTACCATGATTCACACTGTGGAATTACTGTGATTCACTCTGTGGAATTACCGTGATTCTCAGTGTGGTATTACTGTGATTCGCACTGTGGAATTACCTTGATTCACACTGTGGAATTACCATGATTCTCACTGTGAAATTACCATGATTCACACTGTGGAATTACCGTGATTCACACTCTGTAATTACCGTGATTCACACTGTGGAATTACTGTGATTCGCACTGTGGAAATACCATGATTCACACTCTGTATTTACCGTGATTCACACTGTATATTTACCGTGATTCACACTGTGTAAATACCGTGATTCACACTGTGGAATTACCGTGATTCTCAGTGTGGAATTATCGTGATGCACACTGTGAAATTACCGTAATTCGCTCAGTGGAATTATCGTGTTTCACACTGTGGAATTACCGTGATTCACACTTTGGAATTACCGTGATTCACTGTGTGGAATTACCGTCATTTGCTCAGTGGAATTACCGTGATTCACAGTGTGGAATACCATGATTCACAGTGTGCGATTACCGTGATTCACACTGTGGTATTACCGTGATTCACACTGTGGAATTACCATGATTCGCACTGTGGAATTACCGTGATTCGCACTGTGGAATTACCGTGATTCACACTTTTGAATTACCGTGATTCTCACTGTTATTACCGTGATTCGCACTGTGGAATTACTGTGATTCTCAGTGTGGTATTACCATGATTCGCACTGTGGGTTTACCGTGATTCTCAGTGTGGTATTACCGTCACTCGCACTGAGGAATTGCCATGATTCGCACTGTGAAATTGCCATGATTCGCACTGTGGAATTACCATGATTCTCAGTGTGTTATTACCGTGATTCACACTGTGGAATTACCATGATACTGAGTTTGTACATACCGTTATTCACACTGTAAAATTGCCATGAATCACACAGTGGAATTACCGTGATTGACACTGTGGAATTACCGTGATTCTCAGTGTGTTATTACCGTGATTCGCACTGTGGAATTACCGTGATACTCAGTGAGTTATTACCATGATTCACACTGTGTAATTACTGTGATTCACTCTGTAGAATTACCTTGATTCTCAGTGTGGTATTACCACGATTCTCACTGTGTAATTACTTTGATTCACTCTGTGGAATTACCGTTATTCTCAGTGTGGTATTACCATGATTCTCCCTGTCTAATTACGGTGATTCACTCTGTGGAATTACCGTGATTCTCAGTGTGGTATTACCATCGTTCTCACTGTGTAATTAACGTAATTCACTCTGTGGAATTACCGTGATTCTCAGTGTCGAATTACCGTGATTCACACTGCGGAATTACTGTGATTCACTCTGTGGAATTACCGTGATTCGCAGTGTGGTATTACTGTGATTCGCACTGTGGAATTACCGTGATTCACACAGTGGAATTACCATCATTCTCAGTGTGGTATTACCGTGATTCACACTGTGTAATTGCCCTGATTCACTCTTTGGAATTACCGTTATTCTCAGTTTGGTATTACTGTGATTCACATTGTGGAATTACCATGATTCTCAGTGTGGTATTACCGTGATTCACACAGTGGAATTACGATGATTCTCAGCGTGTAATTACCGAGATTCACAATGTGGAATTACCGTGATTCTCAGTGTGGTATTACCGTGATTCACACTGTGGAATTACCGTGATTCACTGTGCGGTATTACCGTGATTCTCAGTGTGGTATTACCGTGATTCACACTTTGGAATTACCGTGATTCTCAGTGTGGAATTACCATGATTCACACTGTGGAATTACTGTGATTCACTCTGTGGAATTACTGTGATTCTCAGTGTGGTATTACTCTGATTTGCACTGTGGAATTACCGTGATTCACACTGTGGAATTACCATGATTCTCAGTGTGGTATTACTGTGATTCGCACTGTGGAATTAACGTGATTCACACTGTGGAATTACCATGATTCTCAGTGTGTTATTACCGTGATTCACACAGTGGAATTACCGTCATTCTCAGTGTGGTATTACCGTGATTCACACTGTGTAATTACCCTGATTCACACTTTGGAATTACCGTTATTCTCAGTTTGGTATTACTCTGATTCGCACTGTGGAATTACAATGATTCACCCTTTGGAATTACCGTGAATCTCAGTGTGGTATTACCGTGAATCTCAGTGTGGTATTACCGTGATTCACACTTTGGAATTACCGTGATTCTCAGTGTGGAATTACCATGATTCACACTGTGGAATTACTGTGATTCACTCTGTGGAATTACCATGATTCTCAGTGTGGTATTACTGTGATTCGCACTGTGGAATTACCGTGATTCACACTGTGGAATTACCATGATTCTTAGTGTGGTATTACCGTGATTCACACTGTGGCATTACCATGATTCTCAGTGTGTTGTTACCGTGATTCACACTGTGGAATTACCATGATTCTCCCTGTGTAATTTCCGTGATTCACTCTGTGGAATTACCGTGATTCTCAGTGTGGTATTACCATGGTTCTCACTGCCTAATTACCGTAATTCACTCTGTGGAATTACCATGATTCTCAGTGTGGTATTACTGTGATTCGCACTGTGGAATTACCGTGATTCACACTGTGGAATTACCATGATTCTCAGCGTGGTATTACTGTGATTCACACTGTGGAATTACCGTGATTCTCAGTGTGGTATTACCGTGATTCACACTGTGGAATTACCATGATTCGCACTGTGGAATTACCGTGATTCACACTGTGGAATTACTGTGATTCACACTTTTGAATTACCATGATTCTCACTGTTATTACCGTGATTCGCACTGTGGAACTACCGTGATTCTCAGTGTGGTATTACCATGATTCGCACTGTGGGTTTACCGTGATTCTCAGTGTGGTATTACCGTCACTCGCACTGAGGAATTGCCATGATTCGCACTGTGAAATTGCCATGATTCGCACTGTGGAATTACCATGATTCTCAGTGTGTTATTACCGTGATTCACACTGTGGAATTACCATGATATTGAGTTTGTACATACCGTTATTCACACTGTAAAATTGCCATGAATCACACAGTGGAATTACCGTGATTGACACTGTGGAATTACCGTGATTCTCAGTGTGTTATTACCGTGATTCGCACTGTGGAATTACCGTGATACTCAGTGAGTTATTACCATGATTCACACTGTGGAATTACCGTGATTCATACTGTGGAATTACCATGATTCTCAGTGTGGTATTACCGTGATTCACACTGTGGCATTACCATGATTCTCAGTGTGTTATTACCGAGATTCAGAATGTGGAATTACCGTGATTCTCAGTGTGGTATTATCGTGATGTGCTCAGTGGAATTACCGTGATTCACAGTGTGGAATACCATGATTCACAGTGTGCGATTACCGTGATTAACACTGTGGTATTACCGTGATTCACACTGTGGAATTACCATGATTCGCACTGTGGGTTTACCGTGATTCTCAGTGTGGTATTACCATGATTCGCACTGTGGGTTTACCGTGATTCTCAGTGTGGTATTACCGTCACTCGCACTGAGGAATTGCCATGATTCGCTCTGTGAAATTGCCATGATTCGCACTGTGGAATTACCATGATTCTCAGTGTGTTATTACCGTGATTCACACTGTGGAATTACCATGATACTGAGTTTGTACATACCGTTATTCACACTGTAAAATTGCCATGAATCACACAGTGGAATTACCGTGAATGACACTGTGGAATTACCGTGATTCTCAGTGTGGTATTACCGTGATTCACACTGTGGAATTACCATGATTCGCACTGTGGAATTACCGTGATTCACACTGTGGAATTACTGTGATTCACACTTTTGAATTACCATGATTCTCACTGTTATTACCGTGATTCGCACTGTGGAACTACCGTGATTCTCAGTGTGGTATTACCATGATTCGCACTGTGGGTTTACCGTGATTCTCAGTGTGGTATTACCGTCACTCGCACTGAGGAATTGCCATGATTCGCACTGTGAAATTGCCATGATTCGCACTGTGGAATTACCATGATTCTCAGTGTGTTATTACCGTGATTCACACTGTGGAATTACCATGATATTGAGTTTGTACATACCGTTATTCACACTGTAAAATTGCCATGAATCACACAGTGGAATTACCGTGATTGACACTGTGGAATTACCGTGATTCTCAGTGTGTTATTACCGTGATTCGCACTGTGGAATTACCGTGATACTCAGTGAGTTATTACCATGATTCACACTGTGGAATTACCGTGATTCATACTGTGGAATTACCATGATTCTCAGTGTGGTATTACCGTGATTCACACTGTGGCATTACCATGATTCTCAGTGTGTTATTACCGAGATTCAGAATGTGGAATTACCGTGATTCTCAGTGTGGTATTATCGTGATGTGCTCAGTGGAATTACCGTGATTCACAGTGTGGAATACCATGATTCACAGTGTGCGATTACCGTGATTAACACTGTGGTATTACCGTGATTCACACTGTGGAATTACCATGATTCGCACTGTGGGTTTACCGTGATTCTCAGTGTGGTATTACCATGATTCGCACTGTGGGTTTACCGTGATTCTCAGTGTGGTATTACCGTCACTCGCACTGAGGAATTGCCATGATTCGCACTGTGAAATTGCCATGATTCGCACTGTGGAATTACCATGATTCTCAGTGTGTTATTACCGTGATTCACACTGTGGAATTACCATGATACTGAGTTTGTACATACCGTTATTCACACTGTAAAATTGCCATGAATCACACAGTGGAATTACCGTGAATGACACTGTGGAATTACCGTGATTCTCAGTGTGTTATTACCGTGATTCGCACTGTGGAATTACCGTGATACTCAGTGAGTTATTACCATGATTCACACTGTGTAATTACTGTGATTCACTCTGTAGAATTACCTTGATTCTCAGTGTGGTATTACCACGATTCTCACTGTGTAATTACTTTGATTCACTCTGTGGAATTACCGTGATTCTCAGTGTGGTATTACCATGATTCTCACTGTGAAATTACCGTGATTCACTCTGTGGAATTACCGTGATTCTCAGTGTGGTATTACCATCGTTCTCACTGTGTAATTAACTTAATTCACTCTGTGGAATTACCATGATTCTCAGTGTGGTATTACCGTGATTCACACTGTGGAATTACCATGATACTGAGTTTGTACATACCGTTATTCACACTGTAAAATTGCCATGAATCACACAGTGGAATTACCGTGATTGACACTGTGGAATTACCGTGATTCTCAATGTGTTATTACCGTGATTCACACTGTGGCATTACCATGATTCTCAGTGTGTTATTACCGAGATTCAGAATGTGGAATTACCGTGATTCTCAGTGTGGTATTACCGTGATTCACACTGTTGGATTACCGTGATTCACTCTGTGGAATTACGTGATTCTCAGTGTGGTATTACTGTGATTCACACTGTGTAATTACCGTGATACTCAGTGTGGTATTACCACGATTCTCACTCTGCACTTCCTGTGATTCACTCTGTGGAATTACTGTTATTCTCAGTGTGGTATTACCATGATTCTCAGTGTGTTATTACCGTTATTCTCACTGTGTAATTACCTTGATACACACTGTGGTATTTCCGTGATTTTCACTGTGGAATTACCATGATTTAAACTGTGGAATTACCGTGATGCACACTGTGGAATTACCGTGACTCTCACTGTGTAAATACCGTAATTCATACTGTGGAATTACGGTGATTCACACTGTGGAATTACCTTGATTCACACTGTGGAATTACGATGATTCTCACTGTGTAATTACTGTGATTCAATCTGTGGAATTACCGTGATTCTCAATGTGGTATTACCATGATTCGCACTGTGTAATTACTGTGATTCACTCTGTGGAATTACAGTGATTCTCAGTGTGGAATTACCATGATTCACACTGTGTACTTACCGTGATTCACACTTTGGAATTACCGTGATTCTCAGTGTGGAATTACCATGATTCTCAGTTTCGAATTACCATGATTCGCACTGTGGAATTAGCGTTATTCTCAGTGTGTTATTACCGTTATTCTCACTGTGGTAATTACCTTGAATAACACTGTGGTATTTCCGTGATTTTCAATGTGGAATTACCATGATATAAACTGTGGAATTACCGTGATTCACACTGTGGAATTACCGTGACTCTCACTGTGTAAATACCGTAATTCATACTGTGGAATTACGGTGATTCACACTGTGCAATTACCTTGATTCACACTGTGGAATTACCGTGATTCTCACTGTGAAATTACCATGATTCACACTGTGGAATTGCCGTGATTCGCACTCTGTAATTACCGTGATTCACACTGTGGAATTACTGTGATTCGCACTGTGGAAATACCATGATTCACACTCTGTATTTAGAGTGATTCGCACTGTATATTTACCGTGATTCACACTGTGTAAATACCATGATTCACACTGTGGAATTACCGTGATTCTCAGTGTGGAATTATCGTGATGTGCTCAGTGGAATTACCGTGATTCACAGTGTGGAATACCATGATTCACAGTGTGCGATTACCGTGATTAACACTGTGGTATTACCGTGATTCACACTGTGGAATTACCATGATTCGCACTGTGGGTTTACCGTGATTCTCAGTGTGGTATTACCATGATTCGCACTGTGGGTTTACCGTGATTCTCAGTGTGGTATTACCGTCACTCGCACTGAGGAATTGCCATGATTCGCACTGTGAAATTGCCATGATTCGCACTGTGGAATTACCATGATTCTCAGTGTGTTATTACCGTGATTCACACTGTGGAATTACCATGATACTGAGTTTGTACATACCGTTATTCACACTGTAAAATTGCCATGAATCACACAGTGGAATTACCGTGATTGACACTGTGGAATTACCGTGATTCTCAGTGTGTTATTACCGTGATTCGCACTGTGGAATTACCGTGATACTCAGTGAGTTATTACCATGATTCACACTGTGTAATTACTGTGATTCACTCTGTAGAATTACCTTGATTCTCAGTGTGGTATTACCACGATTCTCACTGTGTAATTACTTTGATTCACTCTGTGGAATTACCGTGATTCTCAGTGTGGTATTACCATGATTCTCCCTGTGAAATTACCGTGATTCACTCTGTGGAATTACCGTGATTCTCAGTGTGGTATTACCATCGTTCTCACTGTGTAATTAACTTAATTCACTCTGTGGAATTACCGTGATTCTCAGTGTGGAATTAACATGATTCACACTGAGGAATTACTGTGATTCACTCTGTGGAATTACCATGATTCTCAGTGTGGTATTACCGTGATTCACACTGTGGAATTACCATGATACTGAGTTTGTACATACCGTTATTCACACTGTAAAATTGCCATGAATCACACAGTGGAATTACCGTGATTGACACTGTGGAATTACCGTGATTCTCAATGTGTTATTACCGTGATTCGCACTGTGGAATTACCGTGATACTCAGTGAGTTATTACCATGATTCACACTGTGGAATTACCGTGATTCATATTGTGGAATTACCATGATTCTCAGTGTGGTATTACCGTGATTCACACTGTGGCATTACCATGATTCTCAGTGTGTTATTACCGAGATTCAGAATGTGGAATTACCGTGATTCTCAGTGTGGTATTACCGTGATTCACACTGTGGAATTACCGTGATTCACTCTGTGGAATTACCGTGATTCTCAGTGTGGTATTACTGTGATTCACACTGTGTAATTACCGTGATACTCAGTGTGGTATTACCACGATTCTCACTCTGCACTTCCTGTGATTCACTCTGTGGAATTACTGTTATTCTCAGTGTGGTATTACCATGATTCTCAGTGTGTTGTTACCGTGATTCACACTGTGGAATTACTGTGATTCACTCTGTGGAATTTCCGTGATTTTCACTGTGGAATTACCATGATTTAAACTGTGGAATTACCGTGATTCACACAGTGGAATTACCGTCATTCTCAGCGTGGTATTACCGTGATTCACACTGTGTAATTACCGTGATTCAATCTTTGGAATTACCGTTATTCTCAGTTTGGTATTACTGTGATTAACACTGTGGATTTACAGTGATTCACCCTTTGGAATTACCGTGAATCTCAGTGTGGTATTACGGCGATTCACACTTTGGAATTACCGTGATTCTCAGTGTGGAATTACCATGATTCACACTGTGGAATTACTGTGATTCACTCTGTGGAATTACCGTGATTCTCAGTGTGGTATTACTGTGATTCGCACTATGGAATTACCTTGATTCACACTGTGGAATTACCATGATTCTCAGTGTGTTGTTACCGTGATTCACACTGTGGAATTACCATGATTCTCCCTGTGTAATTTCCGTGATTCACTCTGTGGAATTACCGTGATTCTCAGTGTGGTATTACCATGGTTTTCACTGCGTAATTACCGTAATTCACTCTGTGGAATTACCGTGATTCTCAGTGTGGTATTACTGTGATTCGCACTGTGGAATTACCGTGATTCACACTGTGGAATTACCATGATTCTCAGTGTGGTATTACTGTGATTCACACTGTGGAATTACCGTGATTCACACTGTGGAATTACCATGATTCTCAGTGTGGTATTACCGTGATTCACACTGTGGAATTACCATGATTCGCACTGTGGAATTACCGTGATTCGCACTGTGGAATTACCGTGATTTACACTTTTGAATTACCATGATTCTCACTGTTATTACCGTGATTCGCACTGTGGAATTACCGTGATTCTCAGTGTGGTATTACCATGAATACGCACTGTGGGTTTACCGTGATTCTCAGTGTGGTATTACCGTCACTCGCACTGAGGAATTGCCGTGATTCGCACTGTGAAATTGCCATGATTCGCACTGTGGAATTACCATGATTCTCAGTGTATTATTACCGTGATTCACACTGTGGAATTACCATGATACTGAGTTTGTACATACCGTTATTCACACTGTAAAATTGCCATGAATCACACAGTGGAATTACCGTGATTGACACTGTGGAATTACCGTGATTCTCAGTGTGTTATTACCGTGATTCGCACTGTGGAATTACCGTGATACTCAGTGAGTTATTACCATGATTCACACTGTGGAATTACCCTGATTCATACTGTGGAATTACCATGATTCTCAGTGTGGTATTACCGTGATTCACACTGTGGCATTACCATGATTCTCAGTGTGTTATTACCGAGATTCAGAATGTGGAATTACCGTGATTCTCAGTGTGGTATTACCGTGATTCACGCTGTGGAATTACCGTGATTCACTCTGTGGAATTACCGTGATTCTCAGTGTGGTATTACTGTGATTCACACTGTGTAATTACCGTGATACTCAGTGTGGTATTACCACGATTCTCACTCTGCACTTCCTGTGATTCACTCTGTGGAATTACTGTTATTCTCAGTGTGGTATTACCATGATTCTCAGTGTGTTGTTACCGTGATTCACACTGTGGAATTACTGTGATTCACTCTGTGGAATTTCCGTGATTTTCACTGTGGAATTACCATGATTATCAGTGTGTTATTACCGTGATTCACACAGTGGAATTACCGTCATTCTCAGTGTGGTATTACCGTGATTCACACTGTGTAATTACCGTGATTCAATCTTTGGAATTACCGTTATTCTCAGTTTGGTATTACTGTGATTAACACTGTGGATTTACACTGATTCACCCTTTGGAATTACCGTGAATCTCAGTGTGGTATTACGGTGATTCACACTTTGGAATTACCGTGATTCTCAGTGTGGAATTACCATGATTCACACTGTGGAATTACTGTGATTCACTCTGTGGAATTACCGTGATTCTCAGTGTGGTATTACTGTGATTCGCACTATGGAATTACCTTGATTCACACTGTGGAATTACCATGATTCTCAGTGTGTTGTTACCGTGATTCACACTGTGCAATTACCATGATTCTCCCTGTGTAATTTCCGTGATTCACTCTGTGGAATTACCGTGATTCTCAGTGTGGTATTACCATGGTTTTCACTGCGTAATTACCGTAATTCACTCTGTGGAATTACCGTGATTCTCAGTGTGGTATTACTGTGATTCGCACTGTGGAATTACCGTGATTCACACTGTGGAATTACCATGATTCTCAGTGTGGTATTACTGTGATTCACACTGTGGAATTACCGTGATTCACACTGTGGAATTACCGTGATTCTCAGTGTGGTATTACCGTGATTCACACTGTGGAATTACCATGATACGCACTGTGGAATTACCGTGATTCGCACTGTGGAATTACCGTGATTCACACTTTTGAATTACCATGATTCTCACTGTTATTACCGTGATTCGCACTGTGGAATTACCGTGATTCGCAGTGTGGTATTACCATGATTCGCACTGTGGGTTTACCGTGATTCTCAGTGTGGTATTACCGTCACTCGCACTGAGGAATTGCCATGATTCGCACTGTGAAATTGCCATGATTCTCACTGTGGAATTACCATGATTCTCAGTGTGTTATTACCGTGATTCACACTGTGGAATTACCATGATACTGAGTTTGTACATACCGTTATTCACACTGTAAAATTGCCATGAATCACACAGTGGAATTACCGTGATTGACACTGTCGAATTACCATGATTCTCAGTGAGTTATTACCGTGATTCGCACTGTGGAATTACCGTGATACTCAGTGAGTTATTACCATGATTCACACTGTGGAATTACCCTGATTCATACTGTGGAATTACCATGATTCTCAGTGTGGTATTACCGTGATTCACACTGTGGCATTACCATGATTCTCAGTGTGTTATTACCGAGATTCAGAATGTGGAATTACCGTGATTCTCAGTGTGGTATTACCGTGATTCACACTGTGGAATTACCGTGATTCACTCTGTGGAATTACCGTGATTCTCAGTGTGGTATTACTGTGATTCACACTGTGTAATTACCGTGATACTCAGTGTGGTATTACCACGATTCTCACTCTGCACTTCCTGTGATTCACTCTGTGGAATTACTGTTATTCTCAGTGTGGTATTACCATGATTCTCAGTGTGTTGTTACCGTGATTCACACTGTGGAATTACTGTGATTCACTCTGTGGAATTTCCGTGATTTTCACTGTGGAATTACCATGATTTAAACTGTGGAATTACCGTGATGCACACTGTGGAATTACCGTGACTCTCACTTGTAAATACCGTAATTCATACTGTGGAATTACGGTGATTCACACTGTGGAATTACCTTGATTCACACTGTGTAATTACGATGATTCTCACTATGTAATTAACGTGATTCACAGTGTGGTATTACCATGATTCTCACTGTGTAATTACTGTGATTCACTCTGTGGAATTACCGTGATTCTCAGTGTGGTATTACCATCGTTCTCACTGTGTAATTAACGTAATTCACTCTGTGGAATTACCGTGATTCTCAGTGTGGAATTACCGTGATTCACACTGTGGAATTACTGTGATTCACTCTGTGGAATTACCGTGATTCTCAGTGTGGTATTACTGTGATTCGCACTGTGGAATTACCGTGTTTCACACTGTGGAATTACCATGATTCTCAGTGTGTTATTACCGTGATTCGCACTGTGGAATTACCGTGATACTCAGTGAGTTATTACCATGATTCACACTGTGGAATTACCGTGATTCATACTGTGGAATTACCATGATTCTCAGTGTGGTATTACCGTGATTCACACTGTGGCATTACCATGATTCTCAGTGTGTTATTACCGAGATTCAGAATGTGGAATTACCGTGATTCTCAGTGTGGTATTACCGTGATTCACACTGTGGAATTACCGTGATTCACTCTGTGGAATTACCGTGATTCTCAGTGTGGTATTACTGTGATTCACACTGTGTAATTACCGTGATACTCAGTGTGGTATTACCACGATTCTCACTCTGCACTTCCTGTGATTCACTCTGTGGAATTACTGTTATTCTCAGTGTGGTATTACCATGATTCTCAGTGTGTTGTTACCGTGATTCACACTGTGGAATTACTGTGATTCACTCTGTGGAATTTCCGTGATTTTCACTGTGGAATTACCATGATTTAAACTGTGGAATTACCGTGATGCACACTGTGGAATTACCGTGACTCTCACTGTGTAAATACCGTAATTCATACTGTGGAATTACGGTGATTCACACTGTGGAATTACCTTGATTCACACTGTGGAATTACGATGATTCTCACTATGTAATTACCGTGATTCACACTTTGGAATTACCTGATTCTCACTGTGTAATTACTGTGATTCAATCTGTGGAATTACCGTGATTCTCAATGTGGTATTACCATGATTCGCACTGTGTAATTACTGTGATTCACTCAGTGGAATTACCGTGATTCTCAGTGTGGAATTACCATGATTCACACTGTGTACTTACCGTGATTCACACTTTGGAATTACCGTGATTCTCAGTGTGGAATTACCATGATTCTCAGTTTCGAATTACCATGATTCGCACTGTGGAATTAGCGTTATTCTCAGTGTGTTATTACCGTTATTCTCACTGTGTAATTACCTTGAATAACACTGTGGTATTTCCGTGATTTTCAATGTGGTATTACCATGATTTAAACTGTGGAATTACCGTGATTCACACTGCGGAATTACCGTGACTCTCACTGTGTAAATACCGTAATTCATACTGTGGAATTACGGTGATTCGCACTGTGGAATTACCTTGATTCACACTGTGGAATTACCATGATTCTCACTGTGAAATTACCATGATTCACATTGTGGATTACCGTGATTCACACTCTGTAATTACCGTGATTCACACTGTGGAATTACTGTGATTCGCACTGTGGTATTACCATGATTCACACTCTGTATTTACCATGATTCGCACTGTATATTTACCGTGATTCACACTGTGTAAATACCGTGATTCGCACTGTGAAATTGCCATGATTCGCACTGTGGAATTACCATGTTTCTCAGTGTGTTATTACCGTGATTCACTCTGTGGAATTACCATGATAATGAGTTTGTACATACCGTTATTCACACTGTAAAATTGCCATGAATCACACAGTGGAATTACCGTGATTGACACTGTGGAATTACCGTGATTCTCAGTGTGTTATTAGCGTGATTCGCACTGTGGAATTACCGTGATACTCAGTGAGTTATTACCATGATTCACACTGTGTAATTACTGTGATTCACTCTGTAGAATTACCTTGATTCTCAGTGTGGTATTACCACGATTCTCACTGTGTAATTACTTTGATTCACTCTGTGGAATTACCGTTATTCTCAGTGTGGTATTACCATGATTCTCCCTGTCTAATTACGGTGATTCACTCTGTGGAATTACCGTGATTCTCAGTGTGGTATTACCATCGTTCTCACTGTGTAATTAACGTAATTCACTCTGTGGAATTACCGTGATTCTCAGTGTGGAATTACCGTGATTCACACTGTGGAATTACTGTGATTCACTCTGTGGAATTACCGTGATTCTCAGTGTGGTATTACTGTGATTCGCACTGTGGAATTACCGTGTTTCACACTGTGCAATTACCATGATTCTCAGTGTGTTATTACCGTGATTCACACAGTGGAATTACCGTCATTCTCAGTGTGGTATTACCGTGATTCACACTGTGTAATTGCCCTGATTCACTCTTTGGAATTACCGTTATTCTCAGTTTGGTATTACTGTGATTCGCACTGTGGAATTACAATGATTCACCCTTTGGAATTACCGTGAATCTCAGTGTGGTATTACCGTGATTCACACTTTGGAAATACCGTGATTCTCAGTGTGGAATTACCATGATTCACACTGTGGAATTACTGTGATTCACTCTGTGGAATTACTCTGATTCTCAGCGTGGTATTACTCTGATTTGCACTGTGGAATTACCGTGATTCACACTATGGAATTACCATGATTCTCAGTGTGGTATTACTGTGATTCGCACTGTGGAATTACCGTGATTCACACTGTGGAATTACCATGATCCTTAGTGTGGTATTACCGTGATTCACACTGTGGCATTACCATGATTCTCAGTGTGTTGTTACAGTGATTCACACTGTGGAATTACCATGATTCTCCCTGCGTAATATCCGTGATTCACTCTGTGGAATTACCGTGATTCTCAGTGTGGTATTACCATGGTTCTCACTGCGTAATTACCGTAATTCACTCTGTGGAATTACCGTGATTCTCAGTGTGGTATTACTGTGATTCGCACTGTGGAATTACCGTGATTCACACTGTGGAATTACCATGATTCTCAGTGTGGTATTACTGTGATTCACACTGTGGCATTACCGTGATTCACACTGTGGAATTACCATGATTCTCAGTGTGGTATTACCGTGATTCACACTGTGGAATTACCATGATTCGCACTGTGGAATTACCGTGATTCGCACTGTGGAATTACCGTGATTCACACTTTTGAATTACCATGATTCTCACTGTTATTACCGTGATTCGCACTGTGGAACTACCGTGATTCTCAGTGTGGTATTACCATGATTCGCACTGTGGGTTTACCGTGATTCTCAGTGTGGTATTACCGTCACTCGCACTGAGGAATTGCCATGATTCGCACTGTGAAATTGCCATGATTCTCACTGTGGAATTACCATGATTCTCAGTGTGTTATTACCGTGATTCACACTGTGGAATTACCATGATACTGAGTTTGTACATACCGTTATTCACACTGTAAAATTGCCATGAATCACACAGTGGAATTACCGTGATTGACACTGTGGAATTACCGTGATTCTCAGTGTGTTATTACCGTGATTCGCACTGTGGAATTACCGTGATACTCAGTGAGTTATTACCATGATTCACACTGTGGAATTACCCTGATTCATACTGTGGAATTACCATGATTCTCAGTGTGGTATTACCGTGATTCACACTGTGGCATTACCATGATTCTCAGTGTGTTATTACCGAGATTCAGAATGTGGAATTACCGTGATTCTCAGTGTGGTATTACCGTGATTCACACTGTGGAATTACCGTGATTCACTCTGTGGAATTACCGTGATTCTCAGTGTGGTATTACTGTGATTCACACTGTGTAATTACCGTGATACTCAGTGTGGTATTACCACGATTCTCACTCTGCACTTCCTGTGATTCACTCTGTGGAATTACTGTTATTCTCAGTGTGGTATTACCATGATTCTCAGTGTGTTGTTACCGTGATTCACACTGTGGAATTACTGTGATTCACTCTGTGGAATTTCCGTGATTTTCACTGTGGAATTACCATGATTTAAACTGTGGAATTACCGTGATGCACACTGTGGAATTACCGTGACTCTCACTTGTAAATACCGTAATTCATACTGTGGAATTACGGTGATTCACACTGTGGAATTACCTTGATTCACACTGTGTAATTACGATGATTCTCACTATGTAATTAACGTGATTCACAGTGTGGTATTACCATGATTCTCACTGTGTAATTACTGTGATTCACTCTGTGGAATTACCGTGATTCTCAGTGTGGTATTACCATCGTTCTCACTGTGTAATTAACGTAATTCACTCTGTGGAATTACCGTGATTCTCAGTGTGGAATTACCGTGATTCACACTGTGGAATTACTGTGATTCACTCTGTGGAATTACCGTGATTCTCAGTGTGGTATTACTGTGATTCGCACTGTGGAATTACCGTGTTTCACACTGTGGAATTACCATGATTCTCAGTGTGTTATTACCGTGATTCACACAGTGGAATTACCGTCATTCTCAGTGTGGTATTACCGTGATTCACACTGTGTAATTGCCCTGATTCACTCTTTGGAATTACCGTTATTCTCAGTTTGGTATTACTGTGATTCGCACTGTGGAATTACAATGATTCACCCTTTGGAATTACCGTGAATCTCAGTGTGGTATTACCGTGATTCACACTTTGGAATTACCGTGATTCTCAGTGTGGAATTACCATGATTCACACTGTGGAATTACTGTGATTCACTCTGTGGAATTACTCTGATTCTCAGTGTGGTATTACTCTGATTTGCACTGTGGAATTACCGTGATTCACACTGTGGAATTACCATGATTCTCAGTGTGGTATTACTGTGATTCGCACTGTGGAATTACCGTGATTCACACTGTGGAATTACCATGATCCTTAGTGTGGTATTACCGTGATTCACACTGTGGCATTACCATGATTCTCAGTGTGTTGTTACCGTGATTCACACTGTGGAATTACCATGATTCTCCCTGCGTAATTTCCGTGATTCACTCTGTGGAATTACCGTGATTCTCAGTGTGGTATTACCATGGTTCTCACTGCGTAATTACCGTAATTCACTCTGTGGAATTACCGTGATTCTCAGTGTGGTATTACTGTGATTCGCACTGTGGAATTACCGTGATTCACACTGTGGAATTACCATGATTCTCAGTGTGGTATTACTGTGATTCACACTGTGGCATTACCGTGATTCACACTGTGGAATTACCATGATTCTCAGTGTGGTATTACCGTGATTCACACTGTGGAATTACCATGATTCGCACTGTGGAATTACCGTGATTCGCACTGTGGAATTACCGTGATTCACACTTTTGAATTACCATGATTCTCACTGTTATTACCGTGATTCGCACTGTGGAACTACCGTGATTCTCAGTGAGTTATTACCATGATTCACACTGTGGAATTACCCTGATTCATACTGTGGAATTACCATGATTCTCAGTGTGGTATTACCGTGATTCACACTGTGGCATTACCATGATTCTCAGTGTGTTATTACCGAGATTCAGAATGTGGAATTACCGTGATTCTCAGTGTGGTATTACCGTGATTCACACTGTGGAATTACCGTGATTCACTCTGTGGAATTACCGTGATTCTCAGTGTGGTATTACTGTGATTCACACTGTGTAATTACCGTGATACTCAGTGTGGTATTACCACGATTCTCACTCTGCACTTCCTGTGATTCACTCTGTGGAATTACTGTTATTCTCAGTGTGGTATTACCATGATTCTCAGTGTGTTGTTACCGTGATTCACACTGTGGAATTACTGTGATTCACTCTGTGGAATTTCCGTGATTTTCACTGTGGAATTACCATGATTTAAACTGTGGAATTACCGTGATGCACACTGTGGAATTACCGTGACTCTCACTGTGTAAATACCGTAATTCATACTGTGGAATTACGGTGATTCACACTGTGGAATTACCTTGATTCACACTGTGGAATTACGATGATTCTCACTATGTAATTAACGTGATTCACAGTGTGGTATTACCATGATTCTCACTGTGTAATTACTGTGATTCAATCTGTGGAATTACCGTGATTCTCAATGTGGTATTACCATGATTCGCACTGTGTAATTACTGTGATTCACTCTGTGGAATTACCGTGATTCTCAGTGTGGAATTACCATGATTCACACTGTGTACTTACCGTGATTCACACTTTGGAATTACCGTGATTCTCAGTGTGGAATTACCATGATTCTCAGTTTCGAATTACCATGATTCGCACTGTGGAATTAGCGTTATTCTCAGTGTGTTATTACCGTTATTCTCACTGTGTAATTACCTTGAATAACACTGTGGTAGTTCCGTGATTTTCAATGTGGAATTACCATGATTTAAACTGTGGAATTACCGTGATTCACACTGTGGAATTACCGTGACTCTCACTGTGTAAATACCGTAATTCATACAGTGGAATTACGGTGATTCACACTGTGGAATTACCTTGATTCACACTGTGGAATTACCGTGATTCTCACTGTGAAATTACCATGATTCACACTGTGGAATTACCGTGATTCACACTCTGTAATTACCGTGATTCACACTGTGGAATTACTGTGATTCGCACTGTGGAAATACCATGATTCACACCCTGTATTTAGAGTGATTCGCACTGTATATTTACCTTGATTCACACTGTGTAAATACCATGATTCACACTGTGGAATTACCGTGATTCTCAGTGTGGAATTATCGTGATGTGCTCAGTGGAATTACCGTGATTCACAGTGTGGAATACCATGATTCACAGTGTGCGATTACCGTGATTAACACTGTGGTATTACCGTGATTCACACTGTGGAATTACCATGATTCGCACTGTGGAATTACCGTGATTCGCACTGTGGAATTACCGTGATTCACACTTTTGAATTACCTTGATTCTCACTGTTATTACCGTGATTCGCACTGTGGAACTACCGTGATTCTCAGTGTGGTATTACCATGATTCGCACTGTGGGTTTACCGTGATTCTCAGTGTGGTATTACCGTCACTCGCACTGAGGAATTGCCATGATTCGCACTGTGAAATTGCCATGATTCGCACTGTGGAATTACCATGATTCTCAGTGTGTTATTAGCGTGATTCACACTGTGGAATTACCATGATACTGAGTTTGTACATACCGTTATTCACACTGTAAAATTGCCATGAATCACGCAGTGGAATTACCGTGATTGACACTGTGGAATTACCGTGATTCTCAGTGTGTTATTACCGTGATTCGCACTGTGGAATTACCGTGATTCTCAGTGTGGTATTACCATGATTCTCCCTGTGAAATTACCGTGATTCACTCTGTGGAATTACCGTGATTCTCAGTGTGGTATTACCATCGTTCTCACTGTGTAATTAACTTAATTCACTCTGTGGAATTACCGTGATTCTCAGTGTGGAATTACCATGATTCACACTGAGGAATTACTGTGATTCACTCTGTGGAATTACCATGATTCTCAGTGTGGTATTACTGTGATTCGCACTGTGGAATTACCGTGATTCACACTGTGGAATTACCATGATTCTCAGTGTGTTATTACCGTGATTCACACAGTGGAATTACCGTCATTCTCAGTGTGGTATTACCGTGATTCACACTGTGTAATTACCGTGATTCAATCTTTGGAATTACCGTTATTCTCAGTTTGGTATTACTGTGATTAACACTGTGGATTTACAGTGATTCAACCTTTGGAATTACCGTGAATCTCAGTGTGGTATTACGGTGATTCACACTTTGGAATTACCGTGATTCTCAGTGTGGAATTACCATGATTCACACTGTGGAATTACTGTGATTCACTCTGTGGAATTACCGTGATTCTCAGTGTGGTATTACTGTGATTCGCACTGTGGAATTACCTTGATTCACACTGTGGAATTACCATGATTCTCAGTGTGTTGTTACCGTGATTCACACTGTGGAATTACCATGATTCTCCCTGTGTAATTTCCGTGATTCACTCTGTGGAATTACCGTGATTCTCAGTGCGGTATTACCATGGTTTTCACTGCGTAATTACCGTAATTCACTCTGTGGAATTACCGTGATTCTCAGTGTGGTATTACTGTGATTCGCACTGTGGAATTACCGTGATTCACACTGTGG
This sequence comes from Isurus oxyrinchus, assembly GCA_026770705.1. Lineage (NCBI taxonomy): Eukaryota > Metazoa > Chordata > Chondrichthyes > Lamniformes > Lamnidae > Isurus > Isurus oxyrinchus. The sequence goes on along the minus strand of JANJGN010001404.1, from coordinate 18,412 downwards.
AATTACCATGATTCTCAGTGTGGTATTACCGTGATTCACACTGTGGAATTACCATGATTCTCAGTGTGGTATTACTGTGATTCACACTGTGCAATTACCGTGATTCACACTGTGGAATTACCATGATTCTCAGTGTGATATTACCGTGATTCACACTGTGGAATTACCATGATTCGCACTGTGGAATTACCGTGATTCGCACTGTGGAATTACCGTGATTCACACTTTTGAATTACCATGATTCTCACTGTTATTACCGTGATTCGCACTGTGGAATTACCGTGATTCTCAGTGTGGTATTACCATGATTCGCACTGTGGGTTTACCGTGATTCTCAGTGTGGTATTACCGTCACTCGCACTGAGGAATTGCCATGATTCGCACTGTGAAATTGCCATGATTCGCACTGTGGAATTACCATGATTCTCATTGTGTTATTACCGTGATTCACACTGTGGAATTACCATGATACTGAGTTTGTACATACCGTTATTCACACTGTAAAATTGCCATGAATCACACAGTGGAATTACCGTGATTGACACTGTGGAATTACCGTGATTCTCAGTGTGTTATTACCGTGATTCGCACTGTGGAATTACCGTGATACTCAGTGAGTTATTACCATGATTCACACTGTGGAATTACCGTGATTCATACTGTGGAATTACCATGATTCTCAGTGTGGTATTACCGTGATTCACACTGTGGCATTACCATGATTCTCAGTGTGTTATTACCGAGATTCAGAATGTGGAATTACCGTGATTCTCAGTGTGGTATTACCGTGATTCACACTGTGGAATTACCGTGATTCACTCTGTGGAATTACCGTGATTCTCAGTGTGGTATTACTGTGATTCACACTGTGTAATTACCGTGATACTCAGTGTGGTATTACCACGATTCTCACTCTGCACTTCCTGTGATTCACTCTGTGGAATTACTGTTATTCTCAGTGTGGTATTACCCTGATTCTCAGTGTGTTGTTACCGTGATTCACACTGTGGAATTACTGTGATTCACTCTGTGGAATTTCCGTGATTTTCACTGTGGAATTACCATGATTTAAACTGTGGAATTACCGTGATGCACTCTGTGGAATTACCGTGACTCTCACTGTGTAAATACCGTAATTCATACTGTGGAATTACGGTGATTCACACTGTGGAATTACCTTGATTCACACTGTGGAATTACGATGATTCTCACTATGTAATTACCGTGATTAACAGTGTGGTATTACCATGATTCTCACTGTGTAATTACTGTGATTCAATCTGTGGAATTACCGTGATTCTCAATGTGGTATTACCATGATTCGCACTGTGTAATTACTGTGATTCACTCTGTGGAATTACCATGATTCTCAGTGTGTTGTTACCGTGATTCACCCTGTGGAATTACCATGATTCTCCCTGTGTAATTTCCGTGATTCACTCTGTGGAATTACCGTGATTCTCAGTTTCGAATTACCATGATTCGCACTGTGGAATTAGCGTTATTCTCAGTGTGTTATTACCGTTATTCTCACTGTGTAATTACCTTGAATAACACTGTGGTATTTCCGTGATTTTCACTGTGGAATTACCATGATTTAAACTGTGGAATTACCGTGATTCACACTGTGGAATTACCGTGACTCTCACTGTGTAAATACCGTAATTCATACTGTGGAATTATGGTGATTCGCACTGTGGAATTACCTTGATTCACACTGTGGAATTACCATGATTCTCACTGTGAAATTACCATGATTCACACTGTGGAATTACCGTGATTCACACTCTGTAATTACCGTGATTCACACTGTGGAATTAGTGTGATTCGCACTGTGGAAATACCATGATTCACACTCTGTATTTACCGTGATTCGCACTGTATATTTACCGTGATTCACACTGTGTAAATACCGTGATGCACACTGTGGAATTACCGTGATTCTCAGTGTGGAATTATCGTGATGCACACTGTGAAATTACCGTAATTCGCTCAGCGGAATTATCGTGTTTCACACTGTGGAATTACCGTGATTCGCACTGTGGAATTACCGTGATTCACACTTTTGAATTACCTTGATTCTCACTGTTATTACCGTGATTCGCACTGTGGAACTACCGTGATTCTCAGTGTGGTATTACCATGATTCGCACTGTGGGTTTACCGTGATTCTCAGTGTGGTATTACCGTCACTCGCACTGAGGAATTGCCATGATTCGCACTGTGAAATTGCCATGATTCGCACTGTGGAATTACCATGATTCTCAGTGTGTTATTAGCGTGATTCACACTGTGGAATTACCATGATACTGAGTTTGTACATACCGTTATTCACACTGTAAAATTGCCATGAATCACGCAGTGGAATTACCGTGATTGACACTGTGGAATTACCGTGATTCTCAGTGTGTTATTACCGTGATTCGCACTGTGGAATTACCGTGATTCTCACTGTGGTATTACCATGATTCTCCCTGTGAAATTACCGTGATTCACTCTGTGGAATTACCGTGATTCTCAGTGTGGTATTACCGTGATTCACACTGTGGAATTACCGTGATTCACTCTGTGGAATTACCGTGATTCTCAGTGTGGTATTACTGTGATTCACACTGTGTAATTACCGTGATACTCAGTGTGGTATTACCACGATTCTCACTCTGCACTTCCTGTGATTCACTCTGTGGAATTACTGTTATTCTCAGTGTGGTATTACCGTGATTCACACTGTGGAATTACCATGATTCTCAGTGTGGTATTACTGTGATTCACACTGTGCAATTACCGTGATTCACACTGTGGAATTACCATGATTCTCAGTGTGGTATTACCGTGATTCACACTGTGGAATTACCATGATTCGCACTGTGGAATTACCGTGATTCGCACTGTGGAATTACCGTGATTCACACTTTTGAATTACCATGATTCTCACTGTTATTACCGTGATTCGCACTGTGGAATTACCGTGATTCTCAGTGTGGTATTACCATGATTCGCACTGTGGGTTTACCGTGATTCTCAGTGTGGTATTACCGTCACTCGCACTGTGGAATTACGGTGATTCACACTGTGGAATTACCTTGATTCACACTGTGGAATTACGATGATTCTCACTATGTAATTACCGTGATTAACAGTGTGGTATTACCATGATTCTCACTGTGTAATTACTGTGATTCAATCTGTGGAATTACCGTGATTCTCAATGTGGTATTACCATGATTCGCACTGTGTAATTACTGTGATTCACTCTGTGGAATTACCATGATTCTCAGTGTGTTGTTACCGTGATTCACCCTGTGGAATTACCATGATTCTCCCTGTGTAATTTCCGTGATTCACTCTGTGGAATTACCGTGATTCTCAGTTTCGAATTACCATGATTCGCACTGTGGAATTAGCGTTATTCTCAGTGTGTTATTACCGTTATTCTCACTGTGTAATTACCTTGAATAACACTGTGGTATTTCCGTGATTTTCACTGTGGAATTACCATGATTTAAACTGTGGAATTACCGTGATTCACACTGTGGAATTACCGTGACTCTCACTGTGTAAATACCGTAATTCATACTGTGGAATTATGGTGATTCGCACTGTGGAATTACCTTGATTCACACTGTGGAATTACCATGATTCTCACTGTGAAATTACCATGATTCACACTGTGGAATTACCGTGATTCACACTCTGTAATTACCGTGATTCACACTGTGGAATTACTGTGATTCGCACTGTGGAAATACCATGATTCACACTCTGTATTTACCGTGATTCGCACTGTATATTTACCGTGATTCACACTGTGTAAATACCGTGATGCACACTGTGGAATTACCGTGATTCTCAGTGTGGAATTATCGTGATGCACACTGTGAAATTACCGTAATTCGCTCAGCGGAATTATCGTGTTTCACACTGTGGAATTACCGTGATTCACACTTTGGAATTACCGTGATTCACTGTGTGGAATACCATGATTCACAGTGTGCGATTACCGTGATTCACACTGTGGTATTACCGTGATTCACACTGTGGAATTACCATGATTCGCACTGTGGAATTACCGTGATTCGCACTGTGGAATTACCGTGATTCACACTTTTGAATTACCGTGATTCTCACTGTTATTACCGTGATTCGCACTGTGGAATTACCGTGATTCTCAGTGTGGTATTACCATGATTCGCACTGTGGGTTTACCGTGATTCTCAGTGTGGTATTACCGTCACTCGCACTGAGGAATTGCCATGATTCGCACTGTGAAATTGCCATGATTCGCACTGTGGAATTACCATGATTCTCAGTGTGTTATTACCGTGATTCACACTGTGGAATTACCATGATAATGAGTTTGTACATACCGTTATTCACACTGTAGAATTGCCATGAATCACACAGTGGAATTACCGTGATTGACACTGTGGAATTACCGTGATTCTCAGTGTGTTATTACCGTGATTCGCACTGTGGAATTACCGTGATACTCAGTGAGTTATTACCATGATTCACACTGTGTAATTACTGTGATTCACTCTGTAGAATTACCTTGATTCTCAGTGTGGTATTACCACGATTCTCACTGTGTAATTACTTTGATTCACTCTGTGGAATTACCGTTATTCTCAGTGTGGTATTACCATGATTCTCCCTGTCTAATTACGGTGATTCACTCTGTGGAATTACCGTGATCCTCAGTGTGGTATTACCATCGTTCTCACTGTGTAATTAACGTAATTCACTCTGTGGAATTACCGTGATTCTCAGTGTGGAATTACCGTGATTCACACTGTGGAATTACTGTGATTCACTCTGTGGAATTACCGTGATTCTCAGTGTGGTATTACTGTGATTCGCACTGTGGAATTACCGTTTTTCACACTGTGGAATTACCATGATTCTCAGTGAGTTATTACCGTGATTCACACAGTGGAATTACCGTCATTCTCAGTGTGGTATTACCGTGATTCACACTGTGTAATTGCCCTGATTCACTCTTTGGAATTACCGTTATTCTCAGTTTGGTATTACTGTGATTCGCACTGTGGAATTACAATGATTCACCCTTTGGAATTACCGTGAATCTCAGTGTGGTATTACCGTGATTCACACTTTGGAATTACCGTGATTCTCAGTGTGGAATTACCATGATTCACACTGTGGAATTACTGTGATTCACTCTGTGGAATTACTGTGATTCTCAGTGTGGTATTACTCTGATTTGCACTGTGGAATTACCGTGATTCACACTGTGGAATTACCATGATTCTCAGTGTGGTATTACTGTGATTCGCACTGTGGAATTACCGTGATTCACACTGTGGAATTACCATGATTCTTAGTGTGGTATTACCGTGATTCACACTGTGGAATTACCGTGACTCTCACTGTGTAAATACCGTAATTCATACTGTGGAATTACGGTGATTCACACTGTGGAATTACCTTGATTCACACTGTGGAATTACCGTGATTCTCACTGTGAAATTACCATGATTCACACTGTGGAATTACCGTGATTCACACTCTGTAATTACCGTGATTCACACTGTGGAATTATTGTGATTCGCACTGTGAAAATACCATGATTCACACTCTGTATTTAGAGTGATTCGCACTGTATATTTACCGTGATTCACACTGTGTAAATACCATGATTCACACTGTGGAATTACCGTGATTCTCAGTGTGGAATTATCGTGATGTGCTCAGTGGAATTACCGTGATTCACAGTGTGGAATACCATGATTCACATTGTGCGATTACCGTGATTAACACTGTGGTATTACCGTGATTCACACTGTGGAATTACCATGATTCGCACTGTGGAATTACAGTGATTCGCACTGTGGAATTACCGTGATTCACACTTTTTGAATTACCTTGATTCTCACTGTTATTACCGTGATTCGCACTGTGGAACTACCGTGATTCTCAGTGTGGTATTACCATGATTCGCACTGTGGGTTTACCGTGATTCTCAGTGTGGTATTACCGTCACTCGCACTGAGGAATTGCCATGATTCGCACTGTGAAATTGCCATGATTCGCACTGTGGAATTACCATGATTCTCAGTGTGTTATTACCGTGATTCACACTGTGGAATTACCATGATACTGAGTTTGTACATACCGTTATTCACAGTGTAAAATTGCCATGAATCACACAGTGGAATTACCGTGATTGACACTGCGGAATTACCGTGATTCTCAGTGTGTTATTACCGTGATTCGCACTGTGGAATTACCGTGATACTCAGTGAGTTATTACCATGATTCACACTGTGTAATTACTGTGATTCACTCTGTAGAATTACCTTGATTCTCAGTGTGGTATTACCACGATTCTCACTGTGTAATTACTTTGATTCACTCTGTGGAATTACCGTGATTCTCAGTGTGGTATTACCATGATTCTCCCTGTGAAATTACCGTGATTCACTCTGTGGAATTACCGTGATTCTCAGTGTGGTATTACCATCGTTCTCACTGTGTAATTAACTTAATTCACTCTGTGGAATTACCGTGATTCTCAGTGTGGAATTACCATGATTCACACTGAGGTATTACTGTGATTCACTCTGTGGAATTACCATGATTCTCAGTGTGGTATTACTGTGATTCGCACTGTGGAATTACCGTGATTCACACTGTGGAATTACCATGATTCTCAGTGTGTTATTACCGTGATTCACACAGTGGAATTACCGTCATTCTCAGTGTGGTATTACCGTGATTCACACTGTGTAATTACCGTGATTCAATCTTTGGAATTACCGTTTATTCTCAGTTTGGTATTACTGTGATTAACTCTGTGGATTTACAGTGATTCACCCTTTGGAATTACCGTGAATCTCAGTGTGGTATTACGGTGATTCACACTTTGGAATTACCGTGATTCTCAGTGTGGAATTACCATGATTCACACTGTGGGAATTACTGTGATTCACTCTGTGGAATTACCGTGATTCACTCTGTGCAATTACCGTGATTCTCAGTGTGGTATTACCATGGTTTTCACTGCGTAATTACCGTAATTCACTCTGTGGAATTACCGTGATTCTCAGTGTGGTATTACTGTGATTCGCACTGTGGAATTACCGTGATTCACACTGTGGAATTACCATGATTCTCAGTGTGGTATTACTGTGATTCACACTGTGAATTACCGTGATTCACACTGTGGCATTACCATGATTCTCAGTGTGTTGTTACCGTGATTCACACTGTGGAATTACCATGATTCTCCCTGTGTAATTTCCGTGATTCACTCTGTGGAATTACCGTGATTCTCAGTGTGGTATTACCATGGTTCTCACTGCGTAATTACCGTAATTCACTCTGTGGAATTACCGTGATTCTCAGTGTGGTATTACTGTGATTCGCACTGTGGAATTACCGTGATTCACACTGTGGAATTACCATGATTCTCAGTGTGGTATTACTGTGATTCACACTGTGGAATTACCGTGATTCACACTGTGGAATTACCATGATTCTCAGTGTGGTATTACCGTGATTCACACTGTGGAATTACCATGATTCGCACTGTGGAATTACCGTGATTCGCACTGTGGAATTACCGTGATTCACACTTTTGAATTACCATGATTCTCACTGTTATTACCGTGATTCGCACTGTGGAATTACCGTGATTCTCAGTGTGGTATTACCATGATTCGCACTGTGGGTTTACCGTGATTCTCAGTGTGGTATTACCGTCACTCGCACTGAGGAATTGCCATGATTCGCACTGTGAAATTGCCATGATTCGCACTGTGGAATTACCATGATTCTCAGTGTGTTATTACCGTGATTCACACTGTGGAATTACCATGATACTGAGTTTGTACATACCGTTATTCACACTGTAAAATTGCCATGAATCACACAGTGGAATTACCGTGATTGACACTGTGGAATTACCGTGATTCTCAGTGTGTTATTACCGTGATTCGCACTGTGGAATTACCGTGATACTCAGTGAGTTATTACCATGATTCACACTGTGGAATTACCGTGATTCATACTGTGGAATTACCATGATTCTCAGTGTGGTATTACCGTGATTCACACTGTGGCATTACCATGATTCTCAGTGTGTTATTACCGAGATTCAGAATGTGGAATTACCGTGATTCTCAGTGTGGTATTACCGTGATTCACACTGTGGAATTACCGTGATTCACTCTGTGGAATTACCGTGATTCTCAGTGTGGTATTACTGTGATTCACACTGTGTAATTACCGTGATACTCAGTGTGGTATTACCACGATTCTCACTCTGCACTTCCTGTATTCACTCTGTGGAATTACTGTTATTCTCAGTCTCGTATTACCATGATTCTCAGTGTGTTGTTACCGTGATTCACTCTGTGGAATTTCCGTGATTTTCACTGTGGAATTACCATGATTTAAACTGTGGAATTACCGTGATGCACACTGTGGAATTACCGTGACTCTCACTGTGTAAATACCGTAATTCATACTGTGGAATTACGGTGATTCACACTGTGGAATTACCTTGATTCACACTGTGGAATTACGATGATTCTCACTATGTAGTTACCGTGATTCACAGTGTGGTATTACCATGATTCTCACTGTGTAATTACTGTGATTCAATCTGTGGAATTACCGTGATTCTCAATGTGGTTTTACCATGATTCGCACTGTGTAATTACTGTGATTCACTCAGTGGAATTACCGTGATTCTCAGTGTGGAATTACCATGATTCACACTGTGTACTTACCGTGATTCACACTTTGGAATTACCGTATTTCTCAGTGTGGAATTACCATGATTCTCAGTTTTCGAATTACCATGATTCGCACTGTGAATTAGCGTTATTCTCAGTGTGTTATTACCGTTATTCTCACTGTGTAATTACCTTGAATAACACTGTGGTATTTCCGTGATTTTCAATGTGGAATTACCATGATTTAAACTGTGGAATTACCGTGATTCACACTGTGGAATTACCGTGACTCTCACTGTGTAAATACCGTAATTCATACTGTGGAATTACGGTGATTCGCACTGTGGAATTACCTTGATTCACACTGTGGAATTACCATGATTCTCACTGTGAAATTACCATGATTCACACTGTGGAATTACCGTGATTCACACTCTGTAATTACCGTGATTCACACTGTGGAATTACTGTGATTCGCACTGTGGAAATACCATGATTCACACTCTGTATTTACCGTGATTCGCACTGTATATTTACCGTGATTCACACTGTGTAAATACCGTGATGCCACACTGTGGAATTACCGTGATTCTCAGTGTGGAATTATCGTGATGCACACTGTGAAATTACCGTAATTCGCTCAGCGGAATTATTGTGTTTCACACTGTGGAATTAGCGTGATTCACACTTTGGAATTACTGTGATTCACTGTGTGGAATACCATGATTCACAGTGTGCGATTACCGTGATTCACACTGTGGTATTACCGTGATTCACACTGTGGAATTACCATGATTCGCACTGTGGAATTACCGTGATTCGCACTGTGGAATTACCGTGATTCACACTTTTGAATTACCGTGATTCTCACTGTTATTACCGTGATTCGCACTGTGGAATTACCGTGATTCTCAGTGTGGTATTACCATGATTCGCACTGTGGGTTTACCGTGATTCTCAGTGTGGTATTACCGTCACTCGCACTGAGGAATTGCCATGATTCGCACTGTGAAATTGCCATGATTCGCACTGTGGAATTACCATGATTCTCAGTGTGTTATTACCGTGATTCACACTGTGGAATTACCATGATAATGAGTTTGTACATACCGTTATTCACACTGTAAAATTGCCATGAATCACACAGTGGAATTACCGTGATTGACACTGTGGAATTACCGTGATTCTCAGTGTGTTATTACCGTGATTCGCACTGTGGAATTACCGTGATACTCAGTGAGTTATTACCATGATTCACACAGTGTAATTACTGTGATTCACTCTGTAGAATTACCTTGATTCTCAGTGTGGTATTACCACGATTCTCACTGTGTAATTACTTTGATTCACTCTGTGGAATTACCGTTATTCTCAGTGTGGTATTACCATGATTCTCCCTGTCTAATTACGGTGATTCACTCTGTGGAATTACCGTGATTCTCAGTGTGGTATTACCATCGTTCTCACTGTGTAATTAACGTAATTCACTCTGTGGAATTACCGTGATTCTCAGTGTGGAATTACCGTGATTCACACTGTGGAATTACTGTGATTCACTCTGTGGAATTACCGTGATTGTCAGTGTGGTATTACTGTGATTCGCACTGTGGAATTACCGTTGTTTCACACTGTGGAATTACCATGATTCTCAGTGTGTTATTACCGTGATTGACACTGTGGAATTACCGTCATTCTCAGTGTGGTATTACCGTGATTCACACTGTGTAATTGCCCTGATTCACTCTTTGGAATTACCGTTATTCTCAGTTTGGTATTACTGTGATTCGCACTGTGGAATTACAATGATTCACCCTTCGGAATTACCGTGAATCTCAGTGTGGTATTACCGTGATTCACACTTTGGAATTACCGTGATTCTCAGTGTGGAATTACCATGATTCACACTGTGGAATTACTGTGATTCACTCTGTGGAATTACTGTGATTCTCAGTGTGGTATTACTCTGATTTGCACTGTGGAATTACCGTGATTCACACTGTGGAATTACCATGATTCTCAGTGTGGTATTACTGTGATTCGCACTGTGGAATTACCGTGATTCACACTGTGGAATTACTATGATTCTTAGTGTGGTATTACCGTGATTCACACTGTGGCATTACCATGATTCTCAGTGTGTTGTTACCGTGATTCACACTGTGGAATTACCATGATTCTCCCTGTGTAATTTCCGTGGTTCACTCTGTGGAATTACCGTGATTCTCAGTGTGGGTATTACTGTGATTCGCACTGTGGAATTACCGTGATTCACACTGTGGAATTACCATGATTCTCAGTGTGGTATTACTGTGATTCACACTGTGGAATTACCGTGATTCACACTGTGGAATTACCATGATTCTCAGTGTGGTATTACCGTGATTCACACTGTGGAATTACCATGATTCGCACTGTGGAATTACCGTGATTCGCACTGTGGAATTACCGTGTTTCACACTTTTGAATTACCATGATTCTCACTGTTATTACCGTGATTCGCACTGTGGAACTACCGTGATTCTCAGTGTGGTATTACCATGATTCGCACTGTGGTTTTACCGTGATTCTCAGTGCTGGTATTACCGTCACTCGCACTGAGGAATTGCCATGATTCGCCCTGTGAAATTGCCATGATTCGCACTGTGGAATTACCATGATTCTCAGTGTGTTATTACCGTGATTCACACTGTGGAATTACCATGATACTGAGTTTGTACATACCGTTATTCACACTGTAAAATTGCCATGAATCACACAGTGGAATTACCGTGATTGACACTGTGGAATTACCGTGATTCTCAGTGTGTTATTACCGTGATTCGCACTGTGGAATTACCGTGATACTCAGTGAGTTATTACCATGATTCACACTGTGGAATTACCGTGATTCATACTGTGGAATTACCATGATTCTCAGTGTGGTATTACCGTGATTCACACTGTGGCATTACCATGATTCTCAGTGTGTTATTACCGAGATTCAGAATGTGGAATTACCGTGATTCTCAGTGTGGTATTACCGTGATTCACACTGTGGAATTACCGTGATTCACTCTGTGGAATTACCGTGATTCTCAGTGTGGTATTACTGTGATTCACACTGTGTAATTACCGTGATACTCAGTGTGGTATTACCACGATTCTCACTCTGCACTTCCTGTGATTCACTCTGTGGAATTACTGTTATTCTCAGTGTGGTATTACCATGATTCTCAGTGTGTTGTTACCGTGATTCGCACTGTGGAATTACTGTGATTCAATCTGTGGAATTTCCGTGATTTTCACTGTGGAATTACCATGATTTAAACTGTGGAATTCCCGTGATGCACACTGTGGAATTACCGTGACTCTCACTGTGTAAATACCGTAATTCATACTGTGGAATTACGGTGATTCACACTGTGGAATTACCTTGATTCACACTGTGGAATTACGATGATTCTCACTATGTAATTACCGTGATTCACAGTGTGGTATTACCATGATTCTCACTGTGTAATTACTGTGATTCAATCTGTGGAATTACCGTGATTCTCAATGTGGTATTACCATGATTCGCACTGTGTAATTACTGTGATTCACTCTGTGGAATTACCGTGATTCTCAGTGTGGAATTACCATGATTCACACTGTGTACTTACCGTGATTCACACTTTGGAATTACCGTGATTCTCAGTGTGGTATTACCATGATTCTCCCTGTGAAATTACGTGATTCACTCTGGAATTACCGTGATTCTCAGTGTGGTATTACCATCGTTCTCACTGTGTAATTAACGTAATTCACTCTGTGGAATTACCGTGATTCTCAGTGTGGAATTACCATGATACACACTGAGGAATTACTGTGATTCACTCTGTGGAATTACCATGATTCTCAGTGTGGTATTACTGTGATTCGCACTGTGGAATTACCGTGATTCACACTGTGGAATTACCATGATTCTCAGTGTGTTATTACCGTGATTCACACAGTGGAATTACCGTCATTCTCAGTGTGGTATTACCGTGATTCACACTGTGTAATTACCGTGATTCAAACTTTGGAATTACCGTTACTCTCAGTTTGGTATTACTGTGATTAACACTGTGGATTTACAGTGATTCACCCTTTGGAATTACCGTGAATCTCAGTGTGGTATTACGGTGATTCACTCTTTGGAATTACCGTGATTCTCAGTGTGGAATTACCATGATTCACACTGTGGAATTACTGTGATTCACTCTGTGGAATTACCGTGATTCTCAGTGTGGTATTACTGTGATTCGCACTGTGGAATTACCTTGATTCACACTGTGGAATTACCATGATTCTCACTGTGAAATTACCATGATTCACACTGTGGAATTACCGTGATTCACACTCTGTAATTACCGTGATTCACACTGTGGAATTACTGTGATTCACTCTGTGGAATTACCGTGATACTCAGTGTGGTATTACTGTGATTCGCACTGTGAATTACCGTGATTCACACTGTGGAATTACCATGATTCTCAGTGTGTTATTACCGTGATTCACACAGTGGAATTACCGTCATTCTCAGTGTGGTATTACCGTGATTCACACTGTGTAATTGCCCTGATTCACTCTTTGGAATTACCGTTATTCTCAGTTTGGTATAACTGTGATTCGCACTGTGGAATTACAGTGATTCACCCTTTGGAATTACCGTGAATCTCAGTGTGGTATTACCGTGATTCACACTTTAGAATTACCGTGATTCCCAGTGTGGAATTACCATGATTCACACTGTGGAATTACTGTGGTTCACTCTGTGGAATTACTGTGATTCTCAGTGTGGTATTACTCTGATTTGCACTGTGGAATTACCGTGATTCACACTGTGGAATTACCATGATTCTCAGTGTGGTATTACTGTGATTCGCACTGTGGAATTACCGTGATTCACACTGTGGAATTACCATGATTCTCAGTGTGTTATTACCGTGATTCACACAGTGGAATTACCGTCATTCTCAGTGTGGTATTACCGTAATTCACACTGTGTAATTACCCTGATTCACACTTTGGAATTACCGTTATTCTCAGTTTGGTATTACTGTGATTCGCACTGTGGAATTACAATGATTCGCACTTTGGAATTACCGTGAATCTCAGTGTGGTATTACCGTGATTCGCACTGTGGAATTACCGTGATTCACACTGTGGAATTACCATGATTCTCAGTGTGGTATTACTGTGATTCGCACTGTGGAATTACCGTGATTCACACTGTGGAATTACTATGATTCTTAGTGTGGTATTACCGTGATTCACACTGTGGCATTACCATGATTCTCAGTGTGTTGTTACCGTGATTCACACTGTGGAATTACCATGATTCTCCCTGTGTAATTTCCGTGATTGACTCTGTGGAATTACCGTGATTCTCAGTGTGGTATTACCATGGTTCTCACTGCGTAATTACCGTAATTCACTCTGTGGAATTACCGTGATTCTCAGTGTGGTATTACTGTGATTCGCACTGTGGAATTACCGTGATTCACACTGTGGAATTACCATGATTCTCAGTGTGGTATTACTGTGATTCACACTGTGGAATTACCGTGATTCACACTGTGGAATTACCATGATTCTCAGTGTGGTATTACCGTGATTCACACTGTGGAATTACCATGATTCGCACTGTGGAATTACCGTGATTCGCACTGTGGAATTACCGTGTTTCACACTTTTGAATTACCATGATTCTCACTGTTATTACCGTGATTCGCACTGTGGAACTACCGTGATTCTCAGTGTGGTATTACCATGATTCGCACTGTGGTTTTACCGTGATTCTCAGTGTGGTATTACCGTCACTCGCACTGAGGAATTGCCATGATTCGCCCTGTGAAATTGCCATGATTCGCACTGTGGAATTACCATGATTCTCAGTGTGTTATTACCGTGATTCACACTGTGGAATTACCATGATACTGAGTTTGTACATACCGTTATTCACACTGTAAAATTGCCATGAATCACACAGTGGAATTACCGTGATTGACACTGTGGAATTACCGTGATTCTCAGTGTGTTATTACCGTGATTCGCACTGTGGAATTACCGTGATACTCAGTGAGTTATTACCATGATTCACACTGTGGAATTACCGTGATTCATACTGTGGAATTACCATGATTCTCAGTGTGGTATTACCGTGATTCACACTGTGGCATTACCATGATTCTCAGTGTGTTATTACCGAGATTCAGAATGTGGAATTACCGTGATTCTCAGTGTGGTATTACCGTGATTCACACTGTGGAATTACCGTGATTCACTCTGTGGAATTACCGTGATTCTCAGTGTGGTATTACTGTGATTCACACTGTGTAATTACCGTGATACTCAGTGTGGTATTACCACGATTCTCACTCTGCACTTCCTGTGATTCACTCTGTGGAATTACTGTTATTCTCAGTGTGGTATTACCATGATTCTCAGTGTGTTGTTACCGTGATTCGCACTGTGGAATTACTGTGATTCAATCTGTGGAATTTCCGTGATTTTCACTGTGGAATTACCATGATTTAAACTGTGGAATTCCCGTGATGCACACTGTGGAATTACCGTGACTCTCACTGTGTAAATACCGTAATTCATACTGTGGAATTACGGTGATTCACACTGTGGAATTACCTTGATTCACACTGTGGAATTACGATGATTCTCACTATGTAATTACCGTGATTCACAGTGTGGTATTACCATGATTCTCACTGTGTAATTACTGTGATTCAATCTGTGGAATTACCGTGATTCTCAATGTGGTATTACCATGATTCGCACTGTGTAATTACTGTGATTCACTCTGTGGAATTACCGTGATTCTCAGTGTGGAATTACCATGATTCACACTGTGTACTTACCGTGATTCACACTTTGGAATTACCGTGATTCTCAGTGTGGTATTACCATGATTCTCCCTGTGAAATTACCGTGATTCACTCTGTGGAATTACCGTGATTCTCAGTGTGGTATTACCATCGTTCTCACTGTGTAATTAACGTAATTCACTCTGTGGAATTACCGTGATTCTCAGTGTGGAATTACCATGATTCACACTGAGGAATTACTGTGATTCACTCTGTGGAATTACCATGATTCTCAGTGTGGTATTACTGTGATTCGCACTGTGGAATTACCGTGATTCACACTGTGGAATTACCATGATTCTCAGTGTGTTATTACCGTGATTCACACAGTGGAATTACCGTCATTCTCAGTGTGGTATTACCGTGATTCACACTGTGTAATTACCGTGATTCACTCTTTGGAATTACCGTTACTCTCAGTTTGGTATTACTGTGATTAACACTGTGGATTTACAGTGATTCACCCTTTGGAATTACCGTGAATCTCAGTGTGGTATTACGGTGATTCACTCTTTGGAATTACCGTGATTCTCAGTGTGGAATTACCATGATTCACACTGTGGAATTACTGTGATTCACTCTGTGGAATTACCGTGATTCTCAGTGTGGTATTACTGTGATTCGCACTGTGGAATTACCTTGATTCACACTGTGGAATTACCATGATTCTCACTGTGAAATTACCATGATTCACACTGTGGAATTACCGTGATTCACACTCTGTAATTACCGTGATTCACACTGTGGAATTACTGTGATTCACTCTGTGGAATTACCGTGATACTCAGTGTGGTATTACTGTGATTCGCACTGTGGAATTACCGTGATTCACACTGTGGAATTACCATGATTCTCAGTGTGTTATTACCGTGATTCACACAGTGGAATTACCGTCATTCTCAGTGTGGTATTACCGTGATTCACACTGTGTAATTGCCCTGATTCACTCTTTGGAATTACCGTTATTCTCAGTTTGGTATAACTGTGATTCGCACTGTGGAATTACAGTGATTCACCCTTTGGAATTACCGTGAATCTCAGTGTGGTATTACCGTGATTCACACTTTAGAATTACCGTGATTCCCAGTGTGGAATTACCATGATTCACACTGTGGAATTACTGTGGTTCACTCTGTGGAATTACTGTGATTCTCAGTGTGGTATTACTCTGATTTGCACTGTGGAATTACCGTGATTCACACCGTGGAATTACCATGATTCTCAGTGTGGTATTACTGTGATTCGCACTGTGGAATTACCGTGATTCACACTGTGGAATTACCATGATTCTCAGTGTGTTATTACCGTGATTCACACAGTGGAATTACCGTCATTCTCAGTGTGGTATTACCGTAATTCACACTGTGTAATTACCCTGATTCACACTTTGGAATTACCGTTATTCTCAGTTTGGTATTACTGTGATTCGCACTGTGGAATTACAATGATTCGCACTTTGGAATTACCGTGAATCTCAGTGTGGTATTACCGTGATTCACACTTTGGAATTACCGTGATTCTCAGTGTGGAATTACCATGATTCACACTGTGGAATTACTGTGATTCACTCTGTGGAATTACTCTGATTCTCAGTGTGGTATTACTCTGATTTGCACTGTGGAATTACCGTGATTCACACTGTGGAATTAACATGATTCTCAGTGTGGTATTACTGTGATTCGCACTGTGGGAATTACCGTGATTCACACTGTGGAATTACCATGATTCTTAGTGTGGTATTACCGTGATTCACACTGTGGCATTACCATGATTCTCAGTGTGTTGTTACCGTGATTCAAACTGTGGAATTACCATGATTCTCCCTGTGTAATTTCCGTGATTCACTCTGTGGAATTACCGTGATTCTCAGTGTGGTATTACCATGGTTCTCACTGCGTAATTACCGTAATTCACTCTGTGGAATTACCGTGATTCTCAGTGTGGTATTACTGTGATTCGCACTGTGGAATTACCGTGATTCACACTGTGGAATTACCATGATTCTCAGTGTGGTATTACTGTGATTCACACTGTGGAATTACCGTGATTCACACTGTGGAATTACCATGATTCTCAGTGTGGTATTACCGTGATTCACACTGTGGAATTACCATGATTCGCACTGTGGAATTACCGTGATTCGCACTGTGGAATTACCGTGATTCACACTTTTGAATTACCATGATTCTCACTGTTATTACCGTGATTCGCACTGTGGAATTACCGTGATTCTCAGTGTGGTATTACCATGATTCGCACTGTGGGTTTACCGTGATTCTCAGTGTGGTATTACCGTCACTCGCACTGAGGAATTGCCATGATTCGCACTGTGAAATTGCCATGATTCGCACTGTGGAATTACCATGATTCTCAGTGTGTTATTACCGTGATTCACACTGTGGAATTAACATGATACTGAGTTTGTACATACCGTTATTCACACTGTAAAATTGCCATGAATCACACAGTGGAATTACCGTGATTGACACTGTGGAATTACCGTGATTCTCAGTGTGTTATTACCATGATTCGCACTGTGGAATTACCGTGATACTCAGTGAGTTATTACAATGATTCACACTGTGGAATTACCGTGATTCATACTGTGGAATTACCATGATTCTCAGTGTGGTATTACCGTGATTCACACTGTGGCATTACCATGATTCTCAGTGTGTTATTACCGAGATTCAGAATGTGGAATTACCGTGATTCTCAGTGTGGTATTACCGTGATTCACACTGTGGAATTACCGTGATTCACTCTGTCGAATTACCGTGATTCTCAGTGTGGTATTACTGTGATTCACACTGTGTAATTACCGTG